>PISX010011668.1:0-64098 GCA_004024625.1 Mellivora capensis | reverse complement strand
GAGCACAGGCAGACAGAGTGGCAGGCAGAGGCAGAGGGAGAGGGAGAAGCAGGCTCCCTGCCGAGCAAGGAGCCCGATGTGGGACTCGATCCCAGGACGCTGGGATCATGACCTGAGCCGAAGGCAGCTGCTTAACCAACTGAGCTACCCAGGCGTCCCTCTCATGTGTTTCTTTATCCAGAGTAATTTTAAAGAAATGTTGTCAATTACCTTCTCTGTTCTCTTCACTCCTCTGCAAAATGGAATCATTGGTTTGGTTTTGTTTTAATCAGAATCTCATGAAAGCCAGGAATTGATTTTAAGTGCATGAACAATTTCCTGGTATTTACTCTTTCCATCCAAGATAGGGTGACTTTCCATTTATTCAAATATCTTCTATATTTGTATAAACTGTTTGTAGTTCCCATCAAACAGGTCAAAATGTTTCCTTTAAGATTATTCTGTTAATTTATATTTTTATTGTTACTCTGGATGAGCTATTTCTATCATGATAACTTCTGACTGCTTATTGTTACATGCCATTACTTTAAAAAATTAGTCTTAAGTATAGTTGTTTTACTTAAACTCATTAATAAAATAATTTTAGTTTATTCTTAGGTTTTCTAGTTTTATGAGGATCATACAACTAGTATTTTTCCTCTTCATTAATACTATTTTAGTTTATAATTATATTTCATATCTTGGATTTTCAGGACAACGTTGAAAATTTAAAGAAAGAGTATTCTTGTTTTGCTCCCAATTCCTAGATACCTATCTAGATTCTTCTTTCTATGCTCCCTTGGCTTGAGAGTTGTGACCTTTATCAACACTTTTTTCTTTTTTGTCAGATAAAACATATTCTACTAAAACAGACCCTCTAGAGTAAAGCATCCTCTCAAATAGGATATACATGTATTTGTGTGTGTAGAGAATCCTACATACCTAGTTACATGTCCATGTTATGTAATCCGAGTGTTTTCGTTTAGAAGCCTGGGTAGCTGGTGGTGCATTAGTAGGAATGAGACCACAGGAGGACCTTGGGGAGTTATCTAGTGACAGCTACCAGAATTCTGAAGCACTTCTCAGTATCTTCTCAAAGGATGGGATATCCTCTCCCAGGATGGGAGAGAATTCAGATGTTAAAGAGACACAAGACCTAATTTGTGGAAAACCCAATGTGAGTCAATACTTAGATGGAGCTGCCAAAGATAACTATAAGGTTCTAGCTGCCTGAAGACAAACCTAGGAAATGATGACGGTCGGTGTCCGCCAAGAGCCTGACACATTGCCGGCACGAGGCTAGGTGTTTTCACACAGATTACTCATGTCGTTTTCACGACGACAGTTCAAAGTTTCAAGAGAGAAACTGAAACTTAGTCCCTAACATGCAGCAGAGCAGGGGATGTGCTAGAGTTTCTATGAAGTGTAGGGTCTCGAGCTGAAATCGTGTATCCCAGATGTGGCCTGACGTGGCACCTCTAACAGTGAGGGAGGGGTCCTTACATTGTATCGTGAGGCACTTAAGGAACTAAAAAAAATTTTTTTTAAAGATTTTATTTATTTATTTGACAGACAGAGATCCCAAAATAGGCAAAGAGGCAGGCAGAGAGAGAGGAGGAATCAGGCTCCCTGCTGAGCAGAGAGCCCGATGCGGGGCTCAATCCCAGGATCCCGGGATCGTGACCTGAGCCGAAGGCAGAGGCTTTAACCCACTGAGCCACCCAGGCGCCCCAGGAACTAAAAATTTTAAAGCTATCCTTGAAGGGCTATCACATGGGAGGGAAAACACTATGGATCTAGGGTGATCCAAAAACAATCAATCTACTACTGTGATATGACCTGCTTGCAGATTTCAAGTACCATCTGTCTGCAATGGTGACCATTCATCTCTCCAGCCCAGGCATTTCCTGGATGTCCTCTAGGGGGCAGACACTCAGTCCCGGAGGTTAAGGGGGTCCTCAAAGACCTTTCTGTGAGCACTGAATCCAATCATATGGACTAATCATAATCATTACTTTAACAAAATGTTTTGAGTGCTGATTATGTCCTAGCCCCTGAACTAAATATGTTGTATTCATTGAACACAATATTGGTCAAATTCTCCCACTAATCTTCCCAGTATGTGTGATTATTATGTTGTAGAGGATTAGAGTGAGACCCTCAGAGGTAATTTAGTTCTCAAGCTATCCGCCTGAAACCGGTATCCGAAGGGGTTATGGGACTAATAAGTCCAGCTGTAACTTTTTTTTTTTTTTTAAGATTTTATTTATTTGTTTGACAGAGAGATCACAAGTAGGCAGAGAGGCGGGCAGAGAGAGGGGGAAGCAGGCTCCCTGCTGAGCAGAGAGCCTGATGCGGGCCTCGATCCCAGGATCTTGGGATCATGACCTGAGCCGAAAGCAGAGACTTAACCCACTGAGCCACCCAGGTGCCCCCCAGCTGTAACTTTTTACCCAGGCCTTTCTCATTTGCCTTTAAGATTGCCTGACTGAGGCAGATATCAGGCATTGCCCTTCTGTCTCCGAGTTTGGCTACCTCTCGAACAATCTCTTTCCTTTCTGCTGCTCCAGGTCCCAGTGATTGTTTCTGTCGCGTATCCAACAGATGAACTTGGGTTCAGTTACACAAACTGTAAATGGAGTCGGGTTCAAGCTTCTAGGTTCATCTGGCTCCCTAGGTAAGTAAGCTCTTTCTAGGACACAAATGTCACCGTTCCAGCACGGGCAGATCAAGGTGGAAGGCAACACACCCTGGGGAGGCCCAGACATGAGGATCTTCTAGGTGACTGATGTTTTCACGGATGCTGCCTCATTCCAGAAGCCTATCAGAATGATGCTTTTCAGTGAAAGAGATGTTCATTTTGTTCATGTTTTGAAAGGCACACACAAACCCTTCCATGGAACCATAGGAGGACAACCTGTTTCAACACAAATCCCTGCCATGTTCCCGTTGAAGACTTTCGCCCACACAACTCCCTAAAAGCCATTGTTTTCTGGATGTAGAGAAAGCCCTTATTTTGAGGACACAAGGTTGAGGACGGCGAACAGACATACTTGCTAAGGTTAGGAATTGCTCCGATTGCAGAGTCTGCAGTCTGCGTGCTAGAGACCCCGCTTTAGATGGTTACTTAGGACCAGACTCTCAGGAATGGGAGCGGCCATATTGGCAGCCCAGCTGGGATGCTGCTGACTTCAGGATGCTCTTCACCTCCTTTCTTGGATCTTCTTTCTTGGGCATTAGGCACTGGTCTTACTCATTTTTTGTGCCCCTGGGATTAGTCATGGTTTATTGACCATGGGGACTTTCTCCTTAACAGAAACTTTGCCACACCTCTTGGGAGAAAATACAGAAACTATACTGTTTTCCCAGCAGTTACTTTTCTCTGTCATGAGCATCAAAATGGAAAACAAACTTTCTGCCAAGAAGGATAGACTAGGTCACAAGTCAAAAGGAAAAAAAAAAAGCAACCAAAACAAATATATAAGTAGAGGTAAAATTGTAAGACGCTCAGGGGAAAAGGATGTCAGGAACAAAGTAAGGGTCAGGAAGAAGAAGGGTTTGAAATACATTCCATAGTTGTGTATTGATGTGGACGAGTTTAATAATGCCAAGAACACCATTAAGCATTGAGGCAGAAAACAAGGTATACATAACGAGACATTGAAAGAAAAAAGTCTAGACAACATTTTTATTTGTTAGGGAACCAGACTAAGAGCTAAAAAAGAAATGAAAACAAATCATGCTGTAGACCTTTTCAAAAATTTCTGTCTTTGGGGCGCCTGGGTGGCTCAGTCATTTAAGTGTGTGCCTTCAGCTCAGGTCATGATCCTGGGGTCCTGGGATTGAGCTTCATGTCGGGCCCCCTGTTCTGCAGGGGGCCTGCTTCTCCCTATCCCTTGGCCTGCCTCTCCCCCTGCTTGTACGTGCTCTCTCTCTCTCTGTCAAATAAATAAATAAATAAAATTTCCTGCCTTTGGACCGTCTTTCTTTGGAGGAGTTAGTCAGTAGTTTCATAATTGTGTGATTTCTGAGTGGGCTAGGAGGGCCCATCATGTGAAAGGGATCTCCCTCAGTGGCTTACTGTTAATAGATGAAGGTCTATGCTTCAAGGTCTATACTTTGTGTTTATTTTTTAAAGATTTATTTATTGGATGGGACGCCTGGGTGGCTCAGTTGGTTGGACAACTGCCTTCGGCTCAGGTCATGATCCCGGGGTCCCGGAATCGGGTCCCGCATCGGGCTTCCAGCTCCACGGGGAGTCTGCTTCTCCCTCTGACCTTCTCCTCGCTCGTGCTCTCTCTCACTGCCTCTCTCTCCAATAAATAAATAAAATCTTAAAAAAAAAAGATTTATTTATTGGAGAGAGAGGGAGAGAGCAAGCGAGTATGGGGAAGGGAGGGGCAGAGGAATGGGGAAAGAGAGAGTCTTAAGCAGACTCTACTCTGAGCTCAGAGCCTGACATGGAGCTTGATCTTACAACCCTGAGATCACCTCCTGAGGTGAAACCACGAGTCAGATGCTTAACTGACTGTGCCATCCAGGTGCCCCAATCAAGGTCTGTATTTTGTAATTGAATCATGGGCACTTGACAAGCCAACTATTATTAGCCATTTTTCATGAATTCATTTATCAGATTCTTTTCAATGGTCTTGGAAGAAAATGTGAAAAAGAAAGAGACAGGAGTGCTGGATGAATGCATGTTTCATGAACTTACTATAGAAATGCCAACATGTACTACCTACTGAGTGAACCGTTAGGGGCCTGTCATGTATGTGTCCCAAGTATTGCCCCAGTATGACTCCAAGAGCTATAGAAATCTGCTCGCCAGGACCCATACTAGATTAGAGAAGAGGGGTTGTGACACATAACCAGAATGGAGGCTGATAGAGGAGGGCTCTTGCTTCTGCTTCCATGTAACTGCTTTCCACCCAAGATTTAGTGACCAATTCTGCCCCAAGACTGGGGAAATAGCTAGGTCCCAATTAAGTTTGTTTGTTTGTTTTTTGTTTTGGTGGGGTCTTAAAGCCTGTTTTAACAACTTTGCTTATTCACCTTTCTAGGATCAAACAGTCTCCTTGCATCCTAATACCATGAAATTGCTCCCTGCCCTGGACCTGCTTTCCAATTAGACAGTTACCAGATGTGCTTCTGCCACCTTTCTAGGAATCTAGCTGTGCTCTGTAGCCAGGTAATCATGGCTGTTTTAGACCATCTCTGATACTGCCTGCCTTCCTGGTGCTTAACCTAGTGTATTTCTACAATTCTTCACTCCCCCAGACCTTTCTGCCCCGGCTCCCTGATCTGCATGGTTTCTAGTGCATCCCAAGCCCTTCCCAAGTATAGAAAATCTTGTCAATTCAAGTTCACTTGGGTTATGAGTTAGAAATAAGTGTCCTTGAAATTCTGCTGAGTTCTCTGATGATTTAGGAAAACACTCTCTTATTGAAAACGAACAAACTTGTCTGTTTTTATTTCCAAAATTTGTAGTGAATTAATTTTTTTAAGATTTTATTTATTTATTTGACAGAGAGAGAGAGACAGTGAGAGAGGGAACACAAGCAAGGGAAGCGGGAGAGGGAGAAGCAGACTTCCGGCAGAGCAGGGAACTTGATGCAGGGCTCAATCGATCCCAGGACGCCAGAATCATGACCTGAGCTGAAGGCAGGCGTCTAATGACTGAATCACCCAGGCACCCCTGTAGTGAATTTCTTAAAGGATATTTTCCTATAACATTCTGAAAATATTTTGAGTATCGAGAAATGAGTAACTTAGGCCTGAGAATTTACACTGGAATCTTGGAGAGGAATTAGCCCACAAAGCCTCTTTTTATCATCTTGGTTTTCGGAGAAATTTCTAATGCTTAAAAGTTATATATGGAAGCATCAATTTTTCCTTCCATTCTTCTGAACTTGATGGGGTCCTCTCTCCCACTCTTTACCTTATTTGATCCTAGTTTTGAAAACATGTAACCAACTGAACAAAAATTGAGCAAGAAAAACATCAGAGAATAGTACAGCCTGTCAATTGATTTTGTGAAACTTTGGAGCTGTCGTAACTACCCAGACCTTGAATTCTTATCTGGAGGGCTTCCAGCAATAACTTCACCTGAGCCATAATGCCTCATGATTTTCTTGGCTTACTCTTATATCTGCACAGAAGGGAATCGGTGCAAGAAATGGTTAGAGCTTGTCCGTATGTATTTTAGTAGTTTTCCTCATTTATAGTTGTGTAAAAACATAATAGTTTTACTTGTTTTTTAAATGTGAGTTGAATTAAACAACAGAAGTGACCCGTGTGAGCGTGAATGAACATTTGTGAGCAGTTACATTTACTGTACTTGGTGCCTTAACTTCATTCTCAACCAGACTTTTTCACTGATTATTTCACTGCCTGAAATTCTGACAGTCAGGAATTTATCTGGATAAGGAGCTCCCTAATTTAAAAAAAAAATGCAAATCCTTACAGCAAGGTTAAGGAGGTGTGAGCTCTTCACACATTTATGAGAACCGGTTCCATCCAATTGTTTCCTGGTGGAGGAATGAGAATTTTTCTTGGAGGAAAAGGAAGGAGCCACTTTGGAGAGAGAACTTAAGTTTGTGCAGGGCACTTGGAGAGTCCGGTGGAGTGGGGTAAGAAGGTGCCAGAGACAAACTTGTTTTCCTTTGAATGTTTGCTCAAGGCAGGTCCCAAGCAGAGTCATAGAATGTTCTAACAAAAGGCTGAGAGGTAGTGGGGTACCACTTCCTCGTTTTATGTAACTAAGTTGCAGAAAGAGGAGGTGACTTGCCCAGCTTCACAGAGTCAGCAGCAGAACTTGGACCTGAACCCACATTTCTTAACTCTGGTGTCAGCGCTCCTTCTCCAATATTCTGCTGCCTTGCAAAGTTAAGGAGGCACTCCTTTCCCCCTTGGGTTTTCCGGTAGGACCCAGAACCTGGCAAGCACTCAGGTCCTGCTTCTCCAGACCTTGCCGAAGCCATCAGAGCTCTCCTGGGGGACTTTAGCACTCCTCAAGCCTTGTTTCCACTGGAAAATGGACTCCCGGTCCTAAATCACAAATGTGTTAACCTTTTAGTTCACAACCCACTCCTGGGTCAAGGACTGCCCACGCCATGCAAAGATAAAAGGACTCATCCCCAGGTGAGGAGGGGACATCTGACTTCTGAATGACTATAAGTCATAGCGCTCGTGTGAGAGGCCAGTGAGCCTCACTGGCCTTGTTTCCTTCACCCCGAACAATAACTCACAGGAGGGTCAAAGGAGGAAACGGCCACTGGGCTTCGCCCTCTTCCACACAGTTTGTGACAAGCCCTGTGACGACCTGACAAAAATAGCTCTGCGGTAGAGTGAGTCCCAGCTCCGTACCAGGTGGAGCAGGAGACCCAAGGTTGAGAAGCAGCCCCGGCCAGAAGTTCCTGAAACAATGGCCAATATGAGAGAGAAAAGATCAGTGCCAGGGTGGGGGGATAATAGTGAAAAAGTGACACATGACACATAACTTAGAGATCAGTCATAACAGCGGTCCTTTGTATACACTTAGATCCCTGCAGTTTTTACAAAACATTTTCGTATTTGTGACCTGATGTATTACTATTTATACCCTGATGTATTAGTATTAGTATTAGTATTTGTGACCTGATGTATTTGTGACCTGATGTATTTCGTATTTGTGACCTGATGTATCAGGGCGGCAAATACCTCCCTTATCTGGAAGTGGGAAGATGACTAACTGTATTAGTAGAGACATACCGCCCATGTCTCTGTAGCACTGGGTGACCGCGCCCGCGGTGCTCAGGTCCCCGTACTCCCGGTACATGTTGTGGGTGCCGCTTCTCGAGTCATAGCGCAGCCAGATGCCGAAGTTCTTCACTCGCAAGGGGGATTTCTCGAACTCCTGTCCACAGTAGACAATTTCCCCTGAGGACTTCTTCATCTTTTTCAGCTGAGACACAAAGTACCAACATTTTTTATTTACTTATTTGACAGAGACACACAGAGAGAGGGAACACAAGCAGGGGGAGCGGGAGAGGCAGAAGCAGGCCTCCCGTGGAGCAGAGAGCCCAATCAGGGGCTCGATCCCAGGACCCTGGAATCATGATCCAAGCCAAAGGCAGATGCTTAATGACTGAGCCACCCAGGCACCCTTGATGTATTATTAAGAAGGATGAATTATTGTGCTGATTTTTCAGAAGAGAACATTGACGTTTTCTTAACCAAACAGGGTCCTCTCTCTTCTTTTGATTTCTAAATCCACTACTCCTGCTCTCTGCACAACCTCAGACCAAAGAGTGTGAGGATGTTGGCTGTTTAAATACCAGATGGGCCAAGGATTCAAAGAGCTTTGAACTCAGGAGGAAAGCTTTGGACTTGACTTTGGATTTGGCAGAGAGACATGGTTTCTTGACGGATATGACGAAAATCTTGTGGAATATGATGCACCCAGGACTGAGTTCCATCTCTGCCGCTTACCAGCTATGGGTATCTTGGTGGGGTTACCACTCTGTGCCTCACTTTCACTTTTGTGAAATGGGGATAATTGTACCGCCTCACAGAGTTGTGGAGATTCGGTGAGATGCTGTGTGAAGTGTACCAGCATTATACCTGGCATGTCACAAGGGCCCAGTATACGTTGGAATGTTGGCTATAGTCTTACTCTTCTCAGAATGCCATAAGAAAAAAACATAGACCAGGGGGCTTCAGCAATAGAAATTTATTTTCTCATGGTCCCAGTTCAAGGTCTGGCAGGCTAAGTTTCTGGTGAGAGCTCTCCTCCTGGCATGTGGACAGTTGCCTTCTCATTGTCCCTGCACATGGCCTTTTCTCTGTGCATGTGTGCACACACACATGCACACACACACACACACACACAGACCAGTATCTCTGCTGTCTCTTCTTAGAAGCACGCTGATCCCATAGGATACAGGTCAGTACGACCACACTTGTTTCCTCATTTAATACAATTAAATTCAAACATTAATACAGCTACACCAAGGGGTTGGGGCTTCCATATGTCAGTTTCTGGGGAGATGCAAACATTCAGTTA
Organism: Mellivora capensis; assembly: GCA_004024625.1. NCBI lineage: Eukaryota > Metazoa > Chordata > Mammalia > Carnivora > Mustelidae > Mellivora > Mellivora capensis. Next base: position 55,076 of record PISX010011668.1, on the reverse strand, counting down.
TTACAGCTTTTACTACCGTTGTTATTTTCCTTATCAGTACTTATAAAATGAGTGAGGTGATAGACAGTTGCACAAAAAGATCAAGGTGTGAGAGTTTAGAGTCAGAGCAAAGGCCACTGCAGAGAAGCCAGTAGGAAGGAAGAGGAAGAGAAAAGTTCCGGAAGTAAGGGACTTGTTCATTGCACTGACGGTGTTAAGAATCTACTGGATGCCAGGTCTCGCTCCATGTCTTGGAGACCCAAGGATTATAAGCGTGGAGTCAGGCGAATGAGAGCTCTGCCCAAGCCGTGCGGGGAGCCTGAAAGGTCCTGGGAGAGCCAAGAACACCTACCAAAGAGCCAGCACATGAGTGCCAGGGTGGAATGCAAGGAAACCACCAACAGAGGTCATTTCTAGCCCTGAGCAGCCAAAGATAAGAAGACAAGATGGACCGAAATGGGGGATTCAGGAAGTAGGGTTGGGAAAGGAAAGGGAGATCTCTCGACAACACAGAGGAATCGCTGGGTTCCTTCTTAGCAGAGAACATCCTTCAGGGCGGCAAAAACCACAGAAGAATATAAACACTGCATTATTTCCTGTAATGAAATAATGTTCTAAGTCATATCTCCAAATACCTCCCTTATCTGGAAGTGGGAAGATGACTAACTCTCTCTGTCAAGGCATTACTGAAACAATGCTGATTTTCTAAGAAAATAATTGGATTTGTGCAATAGCATTGCAAAGCCCTGGGTGCTCCCCTCCCTTCCAGGCAACACACAGTGGGGAGGAGCCAAGGCTGTAGGAGCCAGGAACCCAGACTCCCAGCCAAGCACCTGTGCTTAGAAAGGCTCATATATAAGGTTGGTCTCTGGCAGCCGGCTTCTGATTGCACGGGGACTAGAGCCTGTCCATTTGTTTAAAGAAACGAGATCTTCAGTGCAGGTAAATTTCTTTAGCTTCAAGGGTGGCATCAGTTTAGCCAGAGCCCCTGCGGGCCCCTGGAGTATTTGGGTTCAGATGATGAGAAAGAGATAGTTGCTTCTCCTGGTTTGAACATTGCAGGTCAGAGTGTATATGGAAAGAGCCCTGGAGTCTGGAGACCTGAATTTTGTTCTCAACTTTGCAGTCCCTAATCTGAGTGATTTTAAGGAACAGACTTCGGCCCTTTGGCCTCAGTCTCATCATTAAAATCAGGGGTTCTTTGGGCCTCGGGGAGCTCTGAGTTTCCTCCAGCTTCGATTGTTATCAGTGGTTATTTTATGGAGTGACTGATGTCGTTAGGTGCTGTCATTTCCTAGCGCTCAGGCCATTCCAGGGTTTTTCTGAGCCTCCTTGATTTTAGAAGGGGTATGGAGGTAGCTGGTTCTTGTCTGGAGCCTTTTGTGGGATCCTGATGTTCTGGGAGGCAGACTGTTCCCTGGGTGCTGGTAGACAGTGCGGCTGTTTTGATTTCTGTGAAATCAGATGCGAAAACACCAGTGATGATGCTCACATTCTGTAAGAGGCAAATCGTTCCTGAAGAATCCAGAATACATCACCCCAAAATATGCCTCCTTGATATAAAAATTATTTTGAGCTGAAGGGACTTGAGAAGTGGTACGCACAGAAAAAGTTCCCTCTTTTCTGCCTAAGGCAGGAAATAAATTCTCCTTTTATTGGAGACATACTCTTAATAGGCTCAGAGAAGGCACTAGAGGAATCTGCAAACAAACCTAGTGAAAATAACCCTTACCTTCCTTGTTCTTGTCCTGGTTAAGGAAACTCTTCTTAGTTACAGAAGATGAGGACTGCTTAGTTCTAGTTGAGCCTGGCCCAAATTCCTTTGTCATGTCAATTACTCACAGATTATTGTTTCTTTGTCTAAAAGGTATGAAAGCCACTTTGGGTCTTCCTCCTCTTACAAAGGCTCCCATGTTCATGTAAAATTCAATAAAATTTGTGTGCTTTTCTCCTGTTAATCTGTCTTCATCAGTTTAATTTTCAGACCCAACCAGGACCCTAAAAGGGTCAAGGAGAACATTTTCTTCCCTCCATCTCTCACATAGTGGTTATCATTATGGCACTAGCGCTCATTTAGACTAAAACTCTGGAGGGACGCCTGGGTGGCTCAGTTGGTTAGACTAAAACTCTGGAACTCACCATGGTTGGAGCCCTTTGCTGGTCTCTGGACATGAGAAGTCCCTTTCTGGGGCTCTGGATGATTCTGGAAGAAGTCCTCATCTCAGCTCATAATCCTTTTTGTGGTTTAGGTGGGAGGTAGCCTGGATATGGGTTAAGCATTGTTGTTCCAGAAATGCCAGGTATAGTCTACAGAAGTTCAGGGCTGGAACAGTGATCCTAACCTTGAGCTGGTGAAGTAGATCTAGGTTTTTCGATCGGGGGAGTCTCCTTGAGAAGGCGTTTGGACTTTTAGAATGAGGATTCTTAGACTGGTGGGTGCCGACCATTACATGGAATAAGCACCTTGCAGTGAAGCGAAGAAGGCCCTCTCTAGAGTGGGAGCCTGGCCACTGGTCTGTGATTTCCTTGTGGCCAGAAACTAATTCATCCTATACTCCTATCATCAAGGGTGATGCCTGTCCCATGGGGAGGCACTCAATAAAGCCTTGTTTCCATGAGTTGAATCTACCACTTTTCAATCTCCCTGTAAATCTCTCTCCTGACCATCAAAACAATCAATAGAAAGGAGTAGAATAGACTCATATATTAGTGGTGTAATTGGCTTTGTGATAAATGTGTCCACTCCAAGGGTAACCAGTAAACTGATTTCTAACACATAGATTGGTTTTGCTTTTTTTTTTTTTTTTTTTTTGGAAGTTACGTAAATGTTGTCATAGGGTCTCTGTGCCTGGATTTTTTTCACTTCGTACTGGTGTTTGCAAATTTCATCCCCATTGTAGCAAGTAGTTCCTGTTTGTTCAGTCTCAGTGCTGTATGGTATTCTGTTGTGTGAATGTAGCCCAATACCATTTATCTGTGTTCATGGGCATGCGGGTCGTTTCTCAGTCCAGGCCTAGTTTGAATAACGCTGTTATGAATACCGTTGTAATAGGTCTTTTGGGGCATAAATTTAAGCATTTCTGTTGGGTGATGCCCAGGGATTGTTGTGTCATAGGCTGTATATATGTTTAGCTTTAATATTCATGGCCACGTTGTCTTCTTAAAAGATGTTTTTGATTAACATACTTTGCCCAAAGTTTTGCCTTAATTTTGAACTACACAGCTTGGTATTCTAGAATAGTGTAAATCATAACCTAATATGCAAAGCTATCATTCCTCAAGTCCAGGACTGAGCGTTCCAGGGGGCAGGGGATGATCTTACCCAGCATCCTCCTACCTGGTTTACACATTTGAACAATGGGCAACTGAGTACTAGGTGAGATTCAGGATTGTTCTTTCTGGGCAACTCCTTTTACAGTGATCTCTGCCTGTCACCAAATATCGGAGACCCTTAGAATACCTTTTCTGAGGTGAGCAGGGTGAGAGCCCATTGGACATCCTCAGAAGTCTTATCTGTACACAGGAGTGCTGAGTGGCACCAAATTCCTTTTGGCCTGATATTTGGTTCATATACAGTGAGTGACATCTTTCATACAGGCTCGGGGAATATTCCTAAGCCCAAGGACAGTTATCTCTATGAGGGTGACTGTAGTTCTACAAAGCCACAGATTTGTGGCTCTTCAGTGTCCCATGGAGTCAGATGACAGATGGGGCAGTTGGGAGTGAATAGAGAGCTCCACAAAATTTTAATCTCTCCAAATAAGTATGCAATCAGCCCATAGGAACCCTTAGCATCACCAGCTAAGGCAGGGCATTTCCTGCCCCTCTTCCCTACCTAGTCTACTCCCAAGGTGTATATTCCCCTTGGAGACTCTTTTCTCCTTGAAGGATGACCTTGATCTTGATTTTCTTTGTTCCCCAGGGTGCTTTGCCCTGGAACCTGCATAATTCCCCCCGGAAAGTTACTTCCAAGCCAGCATGGATTATAAGGGAAGGCTGTTAATGAGGCTCTTGAAAGCAAATCTCAACCGAAAACAGTTCTCAGGGATGTGATCAGAACAACAGAAGAGCAGCCAAATGATTGCCAGCTCACAAAAATATTTCATAGCCTGTATCTCATTTCAGCTTCAATCAGGAGGGGTGGAGAGGGCAGGCTTTATCATTCTTTATGTTTTACAAATGAAGAACCAACTATTAGTTCATTTAGTCAGCCTGTCAGCAAGCATTTATCAGGCATCTGTTTATTCATGATGTATCACCTGGCTCTGTGAATCTAGAAAAAATATATACCATTCTTATCTTCTTTAGCTCATGGTTGGGCCACATTCTTGTTTCCTCAAAGACAGATGTCTGCCCTAATATAGGACTGCTTGGGGTCTTCTGTTACAAACTATATCTAAATTAGACATATCTAAATAGTAAAAACTTTCATGATCCCTTCAAACCATTAATTTTGCTGTTGGGAGGAAAAATTTTCCTTTACCCTCCCAGCTTCTTTTGGCTGAAAGAATTAAATTGACATGAAACAGATTAACAGGGGAAAATAAAATTTAATTATGTAAGCAAGAGAGCTTACATAAGAATAGGAGGCCTACAGGCTGTCAGGCAATTGAGGCTTTTATGCCATCCAGAACTACGAAAAGGAGGCAGAGGTCTAGGTCTTGAGAGGAAAGGAACACGATCTACCCAAAGATGAAACGGAGTAAAAGAGTAAACAAATGTTTGCTGGGCCCATAGCAACAATGGAAGATAGAGAGGAATTTTAACCAACCGACTTTTCTAGGTCCCATCCTCTCTACCACACCTAGTTCATATTATACTATAGTTATCTATGGTAATAGTTCTTTTTCTGAAATAAGTCCTCTATCTAAACTTTCTTAGGCAATTAGGAGGGTGGCAAAAAAGAAAAACTTATTGAGTCTTCTGCGTCTTAAAAATAAACAGCCTAGGGGCCCCTGGGTGGCTCAGTGGGTTAAAGCCTCTGCCTTCAGCTCAGGTCATGATCCCAGGGTCCTGGGATTGAGCCCTGAATCTGGCTCTCTGCTCAGCAGGGAGCCTGCTTCCATCCGCCCCCTACTCCCCACCCCCGCCTGCCTCTCTGCCTACTTGTGATCTCTGTCTGTCAAATAAATAAATAAAATCTTAAAAAAAAATAACAGCCTAAAATAATCCACATGCCACAAAGACACACTTCGGGGAGGAAAATTTTGCTCCCCTAAATTGCCAAATAACTTCCTCCTTTACAAACAGGTCATGATCTGTACATAGAGATGTTGGTTTTCCTATTCATAATCAGTAACCACAAAACCACCTGAAACTTCCCAGGAGTGTCTGATGTCATCACATCTGAAAAATGAATTAGAGACAAGACTTTAGAGAGGAATGGCAGGCCACATCTTCAAGTCTTTTTGAGACATAAGTGTAACTGTAAATGTCGAGTCTATAAAAAATTAGTGAATCAATTAGAGATAAAATTCTGTTGCATTGACATAAATTCTTAATGACAGATCTACTTAATCACATTTTATTCTCTGAATTCCTATTTGGAGCCTACCACTGTGTCTAGCATCGTGCCATAACATTTATGGAGTTAGAGCGTGATTTAAGCCAATTTGTCTGTAAAGGGCCAGCCAATAAATATTTCAGGCTTGTTGGCCGTATGATGTCTTTTGCAACTACCCAACTCTGCTGTTGTATGTTGCAGAAATAGCCATAGACAGTACATAAACAGGTAGCATACCTGTGTTTCAATTAACTCTATTTACAAAAACCAGCAATGGGCCAGATTTGGCCCAAGGGCCGTGGTTTGCCAACTCCTGCTTTAGACTAAAGTTTTTTCAAACTACTTTATATCATTAGCTCTTTTGAGTCCTGAGAGTTTGCACAGTATGTGTCCTCCCCATTTTACAGGTAAGAAGACCAGCTCAGAGAGGGTAAGGGTCTTGCCCATAGTCACAGAGGTAGGAGGCCACAAACCCAGCCACTTCCTGGGTTTTCTAATTCCAAATCTAGTGCTCCTATGACACAAAAGAAGTACAGTCCCTGCCCAAGATAAATCAGGCAGGGCCAACAGTTAGTCTTGTTCTTTTGTTCCAGCTGTCCAGAGCCTGGAATTGATTATGTTTCCAATCCAATGCTTTTTATCATTCAGACAGACCACTGTGCAAGAAGCCTAGGTTTCTTTTCCAATTTTATTTCTGACAGTTTGGTGGGTTGTGGCAGGATGCCAGAGTTCTCTGGAAATCAATCATCCCTTAGGAGGATGCTACAGGTCCATAGCACCTGTGAGTGAGAATGTGGTTCTTATTTCTTTTGTTACCTTTCCAGAGCCCCAACTCTATACTTATGTGTGTGTGTTTAGCATGAGTACAGTGTCTGGCACATAGTAGGTGTTCAATGTACATGTGAATTAACCGAATATCAGGGCAGGGACTCAAGGCATGGAATATTCAGGTGGGTCACCTGGTAATGTCCCTCAGTGTTCACCAGCCAGTTAGCACCAAAAGGCTTCCTCTGGATTAAGAGCACCAGGGACACCCCTCACCATTATAGAGCTCCCCATCTTGCCATAAAGTCTATAGAGAAGGTGAGTGGAGCCATTGTAGAAAAGAGAAATGGAGGCTCTGACTACTTCTTTGCTGAGTACAAATGAATCCTGACATGAAGAATGTGACAGAGAAGTCTAACACCTTCTCGGGTGGCAAGGAAAGGATGCTCAGGCACCGGCTATGTGCCTTTAGGCTGCACACTTGAATGTATGTGCCTCAGTCAGCTTTCCCCTATTCACTTGCATAGTCTTCTGTTATGGGCCTGCTCCAACACTGTTTACTTACAGTAGTTAAAATGAGTTTCCAAATACAACCAAGATATACCTGGCCCTTTGCAGAGCGCTATGGCAATCTGAGAAAGAGCCCATTTCAGCCACGGGTTGTAACATACAGAAGACATTTAAGACCTGCCAGCTACCTACATCTGGGTCTAGACTCTCCTTAAGGTGCCTTAGGAGTATTTATTCAAAGATAACATGTGTATGTGTTTGGCCTCATTCTGCAGTTTGGAGTGTGAAAGCATCTTGTGATGGGCATTTTGGCCTCTGAGCCCAACAAGGCACCAAGACTTGTCATAAGAAGCAATGTTTTCAGGCACGGAGAGGAATCTGAGTGTGACCCAGCCCTCGGGAGGGAGGGCCTAGCCTGGGTCTGGTTCTGAAGCCAAGGGACCCGCTATTATTGGTCACACCCCAAGCTTTGAAGGATTGCTGTTCAGGCTTGAAATGACAAAAAAAGTAAGATAGCCTCTGTGTGGCCTTGTATTTGTTGACAGATGTAAATATGGTTGGAAGAAGGAGTTGGGGCAGAGGAAGCATAGTCTGATGGTCCATATCAGGAAGAAACTCAGGGGAAAACCCAGGGGCCCAGTAATAACATTTGGATCCCTGTAACCCAAGGTAGGAGAGTACAGGGTCGTCCCCCAGGAAGTGTGAATACACTTGTGACAAATAAGAACAGCTGGGAATCAGACTGCCCTAACCTCAGAGAGAGGTAAGGGTGTGAGACAAATAGCATTCCACCGGTGTTAATCCTGTGGGGGAGAAAAGGGTGTTAGGCAGAGGAGGCATTCCACCAGTGTTAATCCTGTGGGGGAGAAAAGGGTGTTAGGCAGAGGAGGTTTCCGTGTGTGAATCACTCAGAGCAGAGCCCACAATGGGATCCAAGAACAAGACCATTTCAGGAAGTGATTGCTAGCAGTGCATGTTAGGCTGAATACAAAACTAAAGGTAAGTGTTTAGAACCTTATCTTAGGGTAATTGATCAAATAACTTTATTTCTGTTGAATCTGAAAAAATTTTTTAAAGGAGGGCTTGTATTTTACGTATCCTTTTTGAATTTCATTTTTAAATAATTTATTAATTTATTTTTAAATAAATCTAATAATTTAGAAAATGCATTTATAAAATTTATAAATGTATATAAATAAAAAAATATATTATATAAATGTAAATTTAAAAATATATAAAAATATATATAAATTTATAAAATCAATTTATTATTTATTTTCATTAATTTCTGTGGCAAGCTGAAAAGAATACAGGTGCTTCACTAGTGATAGAGAAGAACCAATTAGAAGGTGATAGGGTGTCCTTGGTGATAGATGGTGGAACAGTAGACAGTCAAGATGAGGGGAACTCAGTGAAGACTAGACGCACAAGGAAGGTTTCCTGGTGGAGGGAATAAAGTTGGAGTTTGGAGGATAGGCAGTATCTTGATGAATGAAGATCACTCATACAGCTGGGAGGGAGTACTCGTACTCGGAGTAGGCTTGTTTGAAGGCTGCTTATAGTGCATATACATTCCGTCCCAAGCACTGTACTGGCACAAATGGGAGCTGTTGACGTGGAGGGCTGAGCACTGTTGTGGGAGTCAGGGCCCTGGGTTCTGGATAGGGTTCTGATGAATTTTCCCTGGGTAGCCCTGAGAAAGTTACTTGACCCCCACTAGGCTGGAAAAGCCATGAGGGCAGGGACTGTCTCTCATGAATGATGCTTTGCTCAAGCCTGACAGATGACAAATTCCCAATAAAATTTTTGGTGAGCCAATGGATGAACGGGTTTTGGTTTTAACACTTGAAAAGTGAGAGGAGCTAGATAAGATTGGTGGTTTTCAAACCATAAAATGAGAAATCTTGCAAAGCTGCACTGTGGTCCAATCTGTAAAATCAAGCCTTTACCCTTGAGTTTCTTTAGGATTTCATTTGAAGAAGGAACTCCACTGCTAAAATAATTTTGGGGAAATACTGGATTTGATGATTTCTAAGCCATATTCTAGCTCTGACATTTTCAGATTCTAAGTAGATAGGAATACAAATCATAGAGGCCATGAAATCACTGGCTTAATGAATCAACTACTGCACAAAAATAGACATAGGCGATATAAGGATATGCTAGAATATTGGCGTTGGTGGGGTCCAGTCGGCTGGCAGAGTTCTCAGTGTGAAGCCTGTTGATGAGCTTCAGAAGAAGGATCCATTGATCTCCCAAAAGTGTACGTAAAATTTTCTAGGCCATTGAGTATCACTTGAGAGTGCTATGGTTGTATGTAACAGACGCGTAACCCTGGCTAACGTAGCACTGCCGAGTCTGGCCACTCCCATGGCTTAAGTAAGCACATGGTTTGTCCTTCTCATGTAATAAGCCTGGAGGCAAGCCACCAAGTCTGGACCATTTGTTCAAGGCAGTCATCAAGATCCAGACTCCTTCTAGCATGTGGTTTTTTACCTAGTGGTCCCTGTCTAGCTGTTACATCTGCTTTCCCAGGATCGGGAAGGGGGGAATTCAAAAGTAGTACCAACTGGAAAAATTGGGAAAGTTGTAGCTTTTCCAAAAGCCTCACCTGGTAGACTGCCACCTTCATCTCAATGGCCAACCTGTCTAGCAGGAAGCTCTGGGAAATCAGGTTTTATTGAGTGATCAAAACTGGGATCCTATTAATAAGGTGAAGAAGAGAATGGGTAGGTACCAGACCTGTCAGTATTCACCATAATACATATGTGATTTTTTTTTTTTACATTGCCAAAAATACCTTTAAAGAAGGAGTTGGTTTGAAGAATATGTAGAAGGAGGAAAGTTAGAGACATGGTTTTGCAGGGAAGACAGAGGAGGACATTAGAGCAAGTGGAAGGACGTGTGTGAGCTTGGGGGTGATAGCAGGAAGGCCCTGTGAGGGAGGACAGAAGGGGTAGCCACTGCTCCTTCCTTGTCTGGCACAGGGACCCTCAAGTCCAATGAACTGAACTTTAGCTTCCTGCTACTCTCCTCCTTCCCCTGCCCCCCCCCCCCACCAAGCAGAAGTGTCCCTGTGTCATTGGCATGGTCAGGGGCCCTGGGCCAGGACCCAGCCCTGAGGCTGAAGAGACCCCTCCTTTCCCTCAGGCCTTGGCTGTGGGAGCCCAGAACCCCCATCAGAACCCCAGCACTGGAACAAGTTCTCAAGGACCCCACTCTCTGGGATGAGAATCAGACAAGATGCTGCAGTCTGTCTCACCTCTCCATCTTCCTCCTCGCTGGGGGAATGGCACAGCGTCAGCAGGCAGTGAGTAAACTGAACATGGGCTCTCCATTCCAGGAGCAACAGAGATCATCCGGAAGACCCGCTCGACCATGTCTCTGTGGCTACCTTTCCGAGGCAGATGGAAGTTGGGGCGGAAGAACTCATTGCGGGGCTCTTCACAGCTCTCCAAGCAAGACTATGAGGCCCTGAGGGAAAGGTGCCTGATGGAAGGCCACCTCTTTGAAGATGACAGCTTTCCAGCCAGTCTGCACTCGGTGGGCAGCGGGCCTCTGTTGCGGAAGCTGCCGCCTGGCCTACAATGGAAGAGGCCTCCGGTAAGGGAAAAGGGTGCTTCCCCACAATACACACGCATGTACACACACACACACACACACACACACACACAAGTCAGCCCAGACCTTCCTTGGGGAGTGTTCCAGATGCCATGTCTTACTCACTGCCATTGATCCCCAGGTGAAGGAAGTGGGTGAGTGCCCACATTCCCATTCTCCAGATGGAGAAAACCAGGGGTGGTGCTGAAAGGGATCTGAGATGTGATCTCCCTCAGCCCCTATCCAGAAATACGCTGGGCAGCCACAGCCAAAGTACTGTTGGGTCTCATGCAAGATGGCGGGGCATCCTGAGCCACCACCAACCACGACCAGGGAGACACATTCTCACATACCTTCACTCTTAACCCTTAAATCAGGCCCATGGAAGACATAAATTAAGAAGCTATTAATCACCTTACAACAATGTTCTTTACTTTCTAAAGTGCTTTGACAATTCCTTTAAAAAGCAACTTAATGTGTTCAAAGGCAATCCAGCCCCCACCAAACTTGAATTATACAATAATTTTCCTAAACATGGCTGCGGAACAAAGTGGAGTCAGGCTTGCCACAGATTCACTACCCTTCTGGGCCCTGTTCAGTCTTCCCATCAAAGCATATGGCCCCAGATTAAGTCCCTTCTGTGTGCAAAATTCCCAAGTGGGCCTCCCAAACTAGATAGCAGCCAAGATTCTACTTTTCCCTGAAAATTCGGGAACTGCTGATGTAGAGTCTGTCATACCTGATCTTGGGTGAGCTGTGCCAATGCTGAACATGAGGGTTTTAGTCCTCACCATGGAGCAGAGACCGCCTGCCCCACTCCCACTGCCACCCCACCTGCATCTCAGCAGAGAAAGGCAAAAAGGCCATTCTGTTGGGCAGTAGGGTAGGAAGGAGGAGGAGGAGGAGAATAAGGACAATGGGAAGATCTCTAAGAAAAAATACGAACACCCTCTAAAAGACATACTTCCATTTTAACAGAAACTCCATTTTAACAGAAACTTTAAAAGCAAAGGCATTTTGGGTACCAGTGCTCTTTCTCAGGATCCACATAGAATTCTCCCGGACTCTGGCTTCCATGGGCTGCAAGAAGGAATGAGAAATGTGATGAGCTGAATCCATAAGCCAGCTTGCCTGGGACAGCCCCGATTCCACATATATTCCATATCTGTGTCCCCATAAGTCCAATCTTGGGGTATGGGAAACGACGGTCACTGTAGCTCAAGGAGCTTTTTGGTCAAAAGGATAATTCTGTCTGTCCCCTGCAGGAGTTACACAGCAATCCCCAGTTCTATTCTGCCAATGCCAAAAGGCTGGACCTGTGCCAGGGAGTGGTAGGTAAGTCTGTACAGACCCTGGACACACAGACCTGGCAGCCACGAGCCTGACCCAGCCAAGGCAGAGTGGAGTGGGAAAGAGTGGATCTGAGAGTTCCCAATGGGGGAAGTGGCCACCCTGAACTCCACCTTGAAGTCTGTGTCCTTCGCCAGGAAAATGATAATAACTGGTCCTCTGAGGGTACATGGGAATGCCAAAACTTTCCCCTAGGACAATCCTCATTACCAGTTTACAGGTCTGGGTTTTGTCTTGGGAGAATGTGCTCACTCTGTTCTAGTTCCCATAATGAGTCCTTTTTGGCACACCAGTCACTAGATGCCCCATCTAGAGTCCAAGCAAGCCTATCCTCATCCTGACTTTCTTTTGGGGGGACTAGGAAAAACCCATGGCCACAAGAGAAGGTAAAATGTAGAGATACCTGTTTCACAGATGGGGATAATGGAGAGTGGAAGGGTTGAGACCTTTCCAGAAGAGCATAAATCAGTTACAGAAGCAGGACTTTTCTAAAGTGTTTTGGGTTTTGGGTCCAAGTTCCTGAGGATGTGGCCTTCAGGAAGCTGGTCCAGGAATGTGGTTCAATTCTTGGTGTCAAGTTGAGATTCCTGCCAGTGCTCCTCCCTAGCTTCTGCTCACTCAACTGTCTTCCTCCTCAGTATCTCTTTCCCTTCTGCTAAACTGGGCTACAAGCCCAGAGAGAAAAGCAGCTGGGACTAGGCATTTCTTGCATGTAATGTCTTCAGTAGATTCATGCAAACACCTGTAGAATGTAGGAAGAACACTGTGCAGATACCGTGTGCTCTTTGGCTTAGGAGACTGCTGGTTCTTGGCTGCTTTGCAAGCTCTGACTTTGCACCAAGACATCCTGAGCCGTGTTGTTCCCCTGAATCAGAATTTCACGGAGAAGTATGCCGGCATCTTCCAGTTCTGGGTGAGTAACTTGCTAGTGCCCCAGCCTGGAGGAAGCTTTAGGAAAGAGGGGTCTTGGGAGAGTCGTGTCTTTGCCCCCTGGGCTGACCATCTTCCACGGCAATCTTCACTCACTGGTGGGCACTTTCTCCTTCCAGTTCTGGCACTTTGGGAAGTGGGTGCCTGTGGTGATAGATGACCGACTCCCTGTGAATGCAGCTGGCCAGCTGGTGTTTGTCTCTTCCACCTACAAAAACTTGTTCTGGGGAGCTCTTCTGGAAAAGGCTTACGCTAAGTAAGACAACCACCAGAAATCTTTTCCCTTCCCTTTCCCTTTCCCTTTTCCTTTCCCTTCCCAATTTCCCCTTCCCTTCCCTTCAGCTTTCCCTAATGGATGGAGCTGTTTAACAAGGATAGGAACTCAGTATATATTTTCTCCTTTGCCTCTGGGATGGAAGGAAGGAGTAGCAGGCACATGCCCAGGAAAGAACCAAGCAGGGGCTTCACTAGACTCACTTGGACCATCCCAGGCTACAGTCTGAATGCCCCTTCCCTTCTACTCCCATGTGTACTCCTTCCCTGGGCAGGCTCTCTGGCTCCTATGAAGACTTGCAGCGTGGGCAGGTGTCTGAAGCACTCGTGGACTTCACTGGAGGGGTGACGATGACCTTCAATCCGGCAGAAGCCCCTGGCAACCTCTGGGACATCCTAACCCGAGCCACCTACAACAGAACCCTCATTGGCTGCCAGACCCACTCAGGGGTGCGACTGGGCTGTGTACCAGCACAGTGTCCTCTCCTGCTGCCATCCCCTTCATCCGCCAGCTTCTGCTCTCACCTAGCATGGTCCCCAAGACCCCCATCCAGCTCTCGCTCCAAGAGTCCTGGTGTTCAAACCCGAGCAGCCAAGCGGAGGCCTCAGGGGTCAAAGTTAAATGAAGATGGTGTAGACAAGCAAGCTAATGGTGACTAAGTGTCAACCAGGTGCAAGGGGCTGTTTTGGTCTTTACTGACTAATTTAGCAAAAACCAAGAACATGGAACTAGCATAGGGAGCCCTGGGTTTGGCCCCGCCCCCATGAGCGACCACCCTGTCACCCCACGTGATGGTTTAGCAGCTCCAAATCTGAGCTTGTCCTCTGTCCAAAGGGATGGGAATCATGCAGAATGGCATCCTGACTTAGAGGCTCCAACAAGTGGGTGCTGAAGAGTTTTGACAACTGTGAGGTCACTGTGTGTGTCTCCCTCAGCCCTCCCCATAAGCCCTTGCTCTAGCCGCACAGGTCCCCATGCCCCCCCAATAACCTGTACACAGCTGCAGACTGACAGGAGCTCTCTTGTCTTCACAGATGGAGAGGGTGCTGGAGAATGGGCTGGTGGGAGGCCATGCCTATACCCTCACAGGAATCAGGAAGGTGGGTGGAACCAGCCCCTCTGTTTCCCTTCGGGCTCCCTCTTCTCTCTCGGGGCTTCTCACCAAGGCTTTGGTGAGCATTCTTAGCTGTGCCCCATCTCGGGGGCCACTTCTTTACCTGCTGAAGCAGGGGGTGGGCTCCCTGCACCTGTGCACCCGTGTTCTGGAGTGACATGGTGGATCCAGCCTGGACCGCCTGCAGGGCACCGTCCCAGCGCCTCCGCCTTGGGGAAGCCCTGCCAGTCAGCACCCAGCCCTGCTGGGCCTTACCGCCCGCCCTTTGGAGACCCTCTTCGCTCTGAGATCTGTGCTCTGAGATGCACGGATGACCTTCCCGCCCAATTCCTGCTTGGGGCTTCCCGCCCAAATTCCTGCTTCTTTCTCAGACACTCCTTTCCATCAGCCTCCTGGGTCCTTTCCATGGTTATTCATCTTTTGAGCTGTGCTAAGCGTGGAAGGAAAGAGGCATCAGACAGGGACCCTGCCTACACGGAGCTCACAGTCAGGGATGGAGACAAACTGTACATAAAAACGGGAAGGAAGCAAAGTAGAAAGTGGAGGGAAGAAAGAATAGATAAAAGGCTTTAGGGCCTCAGAGGTCATTGAGAAGACATTTGCCTGGTTGGGTTGGGGAACGTGAAGGCTTCATAGAGGAGGTGGCATTGAGCTGGCCCCAGAAAGTTCAGTAGATTTGTCAGAGGGAGAGGGGTACTCCTGGTGGATGCAGCTGCAGGGAAAAGCATGCAGGTTCCATCATCGAGGGCCTCTGATGTCCCCTAGACAGCCTGTCATCCCCAAGTCTCCAGTCCCCTTTTAGGCGTTCAGATCTCTTCACCTCCGCTCCCACCTGTCTTCCTCTGCCTCCCAGATCTGGATCAGTCATGTGTGTGTGTGCCAAGAGCTTTTCACGTATTCTCATACTTCTTTAACAAAACTTAGACTTTATTAATATTTAGTTATATGTTTATATCCATATTTTGTTTTATATTTATTTAATATATTTTTTTGATTTAACGTTTTTACCAAAATGTAGCACTTACCGTGCACTAAGTCATGTACCACCTGCTTCACAAATGTTAACAATCCTCACCACAACCCCGTGAGGGGGTGTGTTAGCGTCCTGGGACTGCCATAACAAATCACCGTAAACTGGGGGGCTTCAAGCAATGGAAATTTATTCTTTCACAGTTCTGGAGGCCAGAAGTCTGAAACCAAGCTGTCATGGCAGCCTGTGCAGGCGGGGTGGGTGCTATGGGGGTTGTGGTAGGGAGTCCTTCCTCACCTCTCCCAGCTTACGGCGGCTCTGAGCACTCCTTAGCTTCTGATGGAGAGCTCCCGCCTCTTCCTCCGTCTCCATGTGGCCTTCTCCTCTGTGTCTCCCCCACCCTTCATTTCCCTTCTCTTGTCACTGGGTTTAGGACCCACCCTAATCCAGGGTGATTTTTCTTTTCTTTTTCTCTTTTTTTTTTCTTTTCTCTTCTTTTTTCTTTTTTTTTTTTAAAGATTTTATTTATTTATTTGAGAGGAGAGAGTGAGCAAGAGGGCACAAGCAGGGGACGGGATGCAGCAGAGGGAGAGGGAGAAGTGGGTTCCCCACTGAGCAAGGAGAGCTGGACCATGGGGCTTGATCCCAGGACTTGAGCCGAAGGCAGACGCTAACCTGACTGAACCACCCAGGCACCCCTCCAGGGTGATTTCATCTCAAGTTCCTTAATTCTATTATGTCTGCAAAGACCCTTTTAATAAATAGGATCACACTAGGGCAGCTGGGTGGCACAGTCGGTTAAATGTCCAACTTGGTTTCAGCTCGGGTCACGATCTCAGGGTCGTGGGATCAAGCCCTGGGTCGGGCTCTGTGCTCAGTATGGAGTCTGCTTGAGTCTCTCTCTCCCTCTGCCCTTCCACCCGTGTGCACTCTCTCTCTCTCTCTCCCTGAAATAAATAAATATTTAAAAATAAATAACTAAATAAGATCACACTGACAGATAGTGGGTAGATCTCTCTTTGGTGGGGGAGGGGGGCACCATTCAACCCTTTACAGCAGACGTGGCTATTAGCTTTACTTTACAGATGAGGAAACAGACCCAGAGAAGGTAAGTAACTTGCGCTAGGTCTTGGCAGCTCTAAGAGGCAGAGCCACTTTTCTCTTCTCCCCACGCTCAGGGCTTTCCATTTTCCAGTTCAAGGTCTCATCTGGCAGGCACGGATCTCACCCAGATCTCTGCAGCATTTGTGTTTGGCACTCAGCCCAGCCTCCGAAATTGCTTCTCATTTTGCGCAGGTGACCTGCAAACATGGACCAGAATATCTAGTCAGGCTGCGGAACCCCTGGGGCAAAGTGGAATGGAAAGGAGACTGGAGTGACAGGTGAACACCCGGGACGGGCTGGCAGGGGTGAGGACGGGGCAGGGCAAGCCTGCGAAGGAGGCTGCCATCTGCAGGCCAATTCAACGTTGTTCTTCGGTCTCTAGCTGCATCGGGAGAGCGTTCCGATGGTGAAGGTCAATCTCTCACATTTATAAGATGCTTAATGACATATAGACGGTTTTCTCATTCATTATAATAACCGAGCTAATGTTTACTGAGAGCTTGCCAGCACTGTGCTAAGCCCTTTGAATTTTTTTCCTGCCCTTATTTATTTAAAAATAAAAATTACCTTGACTTCGAGCATGCAGAGACCTCTCTTATGTGCAAGCTGGCCTATTTTCCTTCAAGCACTTTGAGTATTTATTATCTCTGATCCTCTGAACAGTGCTCTTATAGGTAGGGAGTTTTATCCCCATTTTACAGATAAAGAAACTGATGATTAGTGAATGAATCACTTAAGGTCTTTGGAGTTGAATCCATGTTCTTTCCTGGGCACGGTTCAGTGTGCTCTTGGGCCCACTGGGTCAGAGACAGACAGATCTGGATTGGCCCGGACCTTCTGGTTCCGTGTCGTGACCTCCGGGAGCTCTGCTCAGACCAGAATGTGAGTCTCTGTGTCACCTTCCAGGGATTTAGTTTCAGACAGGAGTCTGGGTGACGTTGGGGTTCACCTCATTGTGTCCCCTTCCTCTGGGTCATAACCTGGTGCTGCCTGCTGTCTAATGTTTGAAGACAGTTGTTTTCTATATTTTGTTGCATATTTAGTTATTTACGTGGGGAAATAATACAGGAAAGCCTTACTCCCTTGTGATCAGACACAAAAGCTCAAAACGCTGGGCTTTGAAAATACATAGTACCAAGGTCGGTTCAAATGTGCTCGGACATTTCATAATTTTGTGACTTCGGGAAAGTGATTTAATCTGTTTTAGCCTCTGTTTCCCAGTATCTAAAATGGCAATAAAAATCCCTACCTTGCAAACTTGTTGTTAGCCTTAGGTGAGATAAAGTCAATGAGGGGCCTGGCCCAGAGCTTGGCGCCCTGTGAGGGATGAATTACTGTTACCTGTGGTTTTTAGAAGATGGGATGTGGGATTTAGTTGTTTGCAAAGTAGCATGAGGAGGAGAGAAATAATGACACTTTTGAGCATCTCCCCCACATCCTCCACAGTCCTTCATCCCCACAGAAACACCCCTTTTCTCTTTGCAGCTCAAGTACGTGGGAGCTACTGAGCCCCAAGGAGAAGATTCTACTGCTGAGGAAGAGTGATGATGGCGAATTCTGGTATATGACCTGGGGACTTGGGGCAAATGCTCTGGCCTCCATTCGGACACCCAGCCTGCCAATATTTACTGGGTGCCACACGTGGGTCCGGCAGCCTCGTGTGCAGAGATCACAAAGACCTGTTAGGGGTCCGCAGCTCCCGCATACAGTCATAGTCCCTATGATGAGAGCTGTGACTGCTGGCATGGCGCCCGGTGGGCACTCAGTGCCGAGCAAGGGGGCGGCCACTCCCTTCTCCCTGTTTTCCGCCCTGTCTCTCGGATCTCTCAAAACACTCAAACCCAAGGTTTTGTCTTTCCTGGCCTGAAAGAGAGATAAGGAAAGAAGACATTATAAACTCTAAGCCACCTCAGAGCACCATGGCCAGACTCCCACCCACCCCAAAGCCACTCACCCCCTTTTATGAGAAGCCACCAAGACGCCTTGAGCTGATGCCGTTTCTGGTTGTCTGATGGGAGCCCCACTTGCTCCCCTTTCCCTTCTCTTTTGGCCCTTACTATTAATTTCCACCCTTGTTCCCATGGGCCCCTCTTCCCCCATTCTGCACTCTTTCTAGACTGCTGCGACCCCTCTCTCTTTGGAAGTAGTTGCTGAACTCAACAGCCCTGAAAGTACTATTAATTTCCACTTTACGGATAGGTAAATGGAGGATCAGCCACTGCAGATAGCTTGCCTTGGGTCTCAAAGTTAGTGAGTAGGGGCTAGGGCTTTTATCAATGAACAGTTGAGAACTGACTTGTGCAATTATTATCGGACATTTATATCTCAATCAACCAGCCAGGAATGCCAAAGTTCAGCTTTATCATTGCAATTGGCACAGCAAGAATGTTTTCCCCTGGCACACTTTGCAGGAGGCTGCTTCCAGCGACGGGCTGGGGGTGGGGGAGTTTTCTTGATGGCCCATGTCCCCTGATGCACCCTCACACTGATCCAGCCAGCGCTGCTCTCCTGTGTCCCAGGCGGGTTCAGCTGGACAGAAGGGCGAGGTCATTGGGCTGGGGCTGGTGGGGCTGCTTGGTTCCGCCCCTGCTTTAGTCCTGATGAACGGACATTGTGCTGTGCCCCTGTCCTCTCCACAGGATGACTCTGAAGGACTTTAAAGCACATTTCACGCTTCTGGTCATCTGTAAACTGACCCCAGGCCTGCTGAGTCAGGAGGTGGGCCAGAAGTGGGCCTGCACCCTGCGGGAGGGGAAGTGGGAGAAGGGGAGCACAGCTGGTGGCCGGATGAAGTCACCCCGAGGTAAGCAGGTGTACAGGACCTGGGGTTCTGGGGGCTGGACGGCAGCTTGGCCAGCAAGGGTGGGGAGGCGGCCATCGCGGGGGCATCCGGCTGAGTGTGAGGTGTTCTGGGAGTCAAGCCTCGTGCTCTGCCTCTGGGCTGTGTCCTCCTCGGCCCCAGGAAGCCACAGGTACACATGCATGGTAGAAGGAAGGGGGTTCAATCTTTGGTTTTAGGACAAGGCCATTTCTGTGCTGAAATAACCACCCCTTAAAGGCAGGCTTGAAATAGTAATTTTATCCTATGCATCAGGCCCTCCTTGCCTGGGGATTGGTGGTGAAACAAAATTAAGGATTCTCAGCTCACCGGTTACAGGAGACAAAGGTGTCTGAAATCTCAAAGTGGAGAGATTTGGTCACCATGTCCCTTTCTCCACGCTGGAGGTGCTGAGCCATCTCTTTGGAAGGAAAGATCTCTAGGGTGTGATCTCAGGGGGCCAGGTGCCCTTGGCTCTGGCTTCCCCCTCTCACCACAGTGGTCCTCCCAAAGGCTGAAGTTGCCCTTCAGCTAAGGCTTTGTCCCTGTTAAAATGCAAATCTCCCTGAGATCATGGGCCTGTTCTCCGTTAGTTAATACAGTCCCTTACTCAGGCAGTCAGTGCTTATGGGGCACAAAGTCTGTGCCAGGAACCATGCTGTGCGAAGGGGCTATGGTGATGAGAAGAGCTCTTGGTCTGTGTGTCTATAGAACACAGGGTGGGAGGGGTGGGGGGGTAGAGGGGAGGCCGAGAGCTCCACTCTGTCCAGATGGACCTCAGGGTGGGAATCTTAGGACAGGTGCTCTGGGTCTGTGAGAATGTGATGATCAGGGAGTCAGGGCCTGGCTCACCTCACTGCGTCCTGCTCCAGACACATTCTGGAAGAACCCGCAGTTTCTGCTGTCTGTCTGGAGTCCTCAGGAGGACAGGAGGTTCCTGATGCCCTGCAGTGTGCTGGTGTCCCTCCTCCAGAAGCCAAGGCACCGGCACCGGAACTGGAAGCCTCACCTCGCCATAGGTTTCTACCTCTTTAGGGTGAGTGGGTCTCCCGGGCATGCAGCCTCACGGGGCGTCTCCCACCACTGGGCATCCTTCCTCCTTTTTCCTGTCCTCTTCACCATCTGTATGTCTATACACAGACCTGGGTGCCGAACTTGACTCTGTCCCTTGGGAATATGTGATCTAGAACACATCACCTGCAGGCCCTTGAGCACGCACTTTTTCATCTGTAGAGTGGGGATGCTGATATTTATGCAAAGAGTAGACCAGAGGGACATCGTGTGCCAGGGTGCTTCGTGGTGCCCTGCACACAGTCCGTAAAATCAATGCCGCTGTTCTTTTCCTCTCCCCACAAGTCAAGGTTGCCTTCCCTCACCCTTTCCCAGAGTTCCTGATGATGGATTAAAATGTCACTGACGAGAGCAGCAAGTCTTATGGGAGAGACGGGGGGCCCCTGGGGGAGCCTTCTTACATATCAACCTCCGTTAGTTTGTGCTTGTGGAAGAGCTGCTTTCCCTGCCTAATGAAGCCTCTCTTTTCTCTGTTTTCCAGTTGAGCAAGGTGAGTGCCACACTTGAGCAGCTGGCCCCGGTTTGGAGTGATGTCACGAGACAGGTTCAGCCTGACTGTAGGAACCTCACGGAAGGAGCTGTGAGGATGTCTGGCAACATCCGAAGGGACGAGCGCTTGACATTCTTTTTACCCAGGGACCGTGAGAAATCCTTCTGCCTCTAAAGGGTCGTCTCTGAGCCTGGTGCAGAACCGATATATTTTAGAATTTATTAAATATAAGGTTAAATGAACTGACATGTGTTTCCTCAGCCCCACAAAGGAGCAATGGTGCCATTCCTGACACGTTGTGGTTTTTCCTTTTCTCTCCTCACCCCCTTATCCCTCCACTGGAGCAGGTTGGGTGTGGCTAATCAGAGACCACCTGCATCCTGTCTCCTGGCCAAGGGCCCCAGGGCTGGCCACAAACCCTGGGTATCATCTTCACTGGGGCTCTTCCGTCCTCTACCCACAGTACTACGGTGACCCGAGGAGACTTCCTCCTGAGTTCTTCTGGAAAAATGGCCCCCTCAGTTGGCCCAAAGCATTTCTCACAGAGAGAGAAGTGAGTCAGGAACTGCAGCTGGTGCCAGGGACGTACGTCATTGTGCCCTGCACGTCTGGGGCCGGCCAGGAGTCAGAGTTTCTCCTGAGAGTCTTCTCCAGGAAACACATCTTTCAGTAAGGACCCAGGACTCCCCTGGCGGTTGGGCCCCCCTCTGGCTGGGGGGGTATAGAGGAGGAGAAGACAGAAATGGCAGAGGATGGGGTCTGTGTGACCAACACAAGAGAGGGTAGGGAGAGCAGAGAGCTCCCTGTGTGGAGAGCTCCGTTCTCTTCCTCCCCACTCTCCTAAGAAATGAACAGTCTGCTAGACATGTGAGAGAAAAAGCTAGAACAGGCCTGGACCTTGCCCCCAGAAGCTCAAGGCCTGGAAAGGACAGGGATGTGTGAGCCGTGATTTATGCTACGCTGTGTCCCATGCAAGCATTTATCTACACAGGGTGTTAGCAGAACATCAAGGAGGGGATCTGAGTCAGTCTCCCACGGTCCTGGGAGCAGCGGGCGTAGCATCAGGGAGGTGTTAACTTCTAGGAGATGCACAGGGGTTGTGCACACGAGGGGACACTATCATCAGTGAATCAGCTTGGATCTGTGTGTGCGAGTGAATCAGTAGACACACTTTCCAGCCCAATGTCTTCTGCCCATGATTGTTTTGACATGACAGCCCTTCAGGGCTTAGAATCCAGTTCTCTTTCTTTTTTATTTCATGGTTTTTCCCTACATAGTCTGACTTGATCTTGAACCTCACTGCCTAGCAGTGCTGAGTTGTATATATGAGTAGAAGTCATTCGATGTGGGTGGGGACAGTGGAAGGCATGCCAGGCGTGGAGATGAGCAACAGCCCCAGGCACGTGGAGAGGGACAAGCAGTGTGTGGGGCCACGTGGCTGGACTGTTGACTCCAAGGAGAAGTGGGGGGAGAGGTGTGAGAGCAGGGTGAGCCCACATGGCAGATCAGCTAACAGACTTGGAGAAGGTGTTCCCTGGGGAGGGAGAATATTGGCCAAAATGCTCCCAAGATGCCCGCCAAGAATTAATTCTGCCCTTTGTTTTCCCGCAGTGAAATTGGCTGTGACGCCAGTGCTGTTTTCTCTAAGGTGCGTAGGTAGGTGGGATTCCGCATGCTGGGACCATTTCCAAAGAATGGTGGGCTTCTCCCCTCACGTTCATGTGTCTAGGGAAGAAGTCTGCAGATTCTAAGGTCCCTACTCTATGGCACTCATACTATGTTAATTACTGTGCCCTAAGGGTCCTTAGGTTCTGCTATTTTTGCACCAGGAGAACTGTCCTTCTGGTCGGGTCCTTGTCATGGAGGGCCCAGAGCCCCGGGTGCATAAGTTATACATTGACTTGCTTCTGCTTCTTTCTACCTGGTATTTCTTTTATCCATTTCACTGTTTGCTACTTCCCCAAAGGCAGCGAGAATTGGAGAACCAAAGGAGGTATGAATGCTGTAGTAGGAAACTTAAAAGAGGGTGCTCAAGGTCTGACTTAGGTTTTCTGGGGCCTGGGGGGTCATGAGATACGAGTGTGTGCATGAGCGCCCATTCATCCAGATGAGTGACAAGGTCTTTCCATGTGTCTGCTCCTCTAGGAAATAGTGGACCAAAATGAAGGGCAGAATGAATTCTTCACTAAACTCTTTGAGAAGGTAAATTGGCCAGAGGTGGTGGCGAGCAGAGGGCAAACCAGGGGACAGAGTGGAGCCTAGAATTCCATGGAGGGTGTGTTTGCAGCTGCCTGACCTTGGGTACAAAGTGTGATATAAGGCTACTCTTCCCCAAACTGCCACTTTCTATTCAAGTCCTCAAGTTTTTGGACAAGTAAGCGGAAGAGGATTGTCTCCGGGAGACTCCTATAAAATACGAATCTGTTCTTTTTTTTTTTTTTTTAAAGATTTTATTTATTTATTTGACAGACAGAGATCACAAGTAGGCAGAGAGTCAGGCAGAGAGAGAGAGGAGGAAGCAGGCTCCCTGTGGAGCAGAGAGCCCGATGTGGGGCTCGATCCCAGGAACCTGAGATCATGACCTGAGCCGAAGGCAGAGGCTTTAACCCACTGAGCCACCCAGGCGCCCCACGAATCTGTTCTTTTTTGTTTTGTTTTGTTTTCTTTTCAGCGTAACAGAATTCATAGTTTTTGCACCACACCCAGTGCTCCATGCAATGCGTGCCCTCCATAATACCCACCACCTGGCTCCCAAAGCGACATTGATTAGTTAGTTGTAGGAGAAATAGCTTTAATCTTTAATTCCTGAGAAAATGGAATTGAGAGTTTAGAATCATTGTTGGCAGTGGTGCAGAGCATGATGACAAACTCTAGGGGCCTGGGGGGGCGCGGCCCATGGAGGAAGACCCCTTTGGGGATCACCTAGAGAAGTGATAGGGCTGGGAAGAGGGCATTAAGGAAGAGGAGGGCCTGGGGCTGCATACCTGGTCCCCTGGAGGCCTTTCCTTGCACTGACCCAGGTCACAAGGCCAGTAGTGTGAGGTAGGGCTCTGGAGGCCACTCTCCCCAACCTGCAGGACGCTAGATCCGTTGAGGAACAAGAGACGAAGTGCACTAGAAACCTGGTGTCTGCCTGTGTAGCGATGTCATTAAAACTAGAAGAGCATGAGCTCCTTGTGTTACTCTGGATTTAATTCACAATATGCCTGCCCCTCATCTTCTCTCATATTCTCCCCTGGCATTTTGCCTAATGTAGCCAGAGAGGATAGACAGAATCTTACATGTGTTGTTCATAAATGTTTTCCTCTATACCAGGGATTTCCAAACATTTTCTGTTGCAGTACTTTTTTTTTTTTTTTTTAAGAATTTATTTCTGTTGCGGTCCTTTTATCAAATGGAATCTCATTGAGAACCCCAATATATATAAAACAGATAAAATATATTATGAATGTGTATCTATTTCATAAGCTCACATTGATGATACATTTCATATGTATATTTTAAAGTTAAAATTTTTTTTAAGATTTTATTTATTTATTTGAGAGTGAAAGAGAATGCCAGAGAGCACAAGCAGGGGGAGCAGCTGAGGGGGCGAAGCAGACTCCCTGTTGAGCAGGGAGCCCCATGCAGGGCTCAATCCCAGGACTCTAGATCATGACCTGAGCTGAAGGCAGATCCTTAATTGACTGAGCCACCCAGGAGCCCTTTTAAAGTTACATGTTGGTATAAAAGTTGCTTCTGATGAACTTCAGAACTTGGAGCCTTGGCTGAAGATATCTTACTAAGAATAAAATTCAAACCAAATTGTTGCTGAACTCCTGAAGCATCTTGATAAAATCCAGTTGGAAAAACACCATTATTACAGTGCTTCCTACAAGTCCTGTCCTGCTGGGGTTTCCTGGACTTGAGCCCCGGGGCTTAATTACTCTGCCCAGAAGGGACATATGTACCGTGCTGAGCAGGTGCGGTAGTGACTTCCCAGCCCCCTTCTCCCGCAGCCCCTCTGCATCTAATGAGCCTTCGGTAATGATAATTTTCTCCTGCCACTCTGCTCCCACTTCAGTATCCAGAAATAAATGCAGTGCAGCTGCAGAAGATCCTGAACCACATGACCTGGCCAAGTGAGTATTTCAGAGTCATCCTGTAGGCCTCAGGGGGCATGGCTGTTCTGAACTCAGGGTCTGCTCTCTTTCCCCTGTGGGACATGTGAGTTGCTGCACGAGGGTCCCCTAGGCAGCTGTGTCTTACACCAGAGTGTAAGTGGTAGAGATGTAGTGGTAGAGAAATTTATACAGCTTGGAAAATAGTTATTTTCTTTCTTGTTTGGGGGGTTTTGTTTTGTTTTTGCTTTGCTTAGTTTGAATGTGTAGAGATGTATGGCTGTGAAAATAAAGATTTCTGATGTTTTGCTAGTTTGAGAATATCTGAGTACTTCTTTCTTGGCATATAGATTCCATGTGGAAGGATTGTACTCAGCCTGGCCTATAAACATTGTATTTCTTTACAATATAAGTATTGACTGCCCCCCCCCCAGGGAGCCTTCTAATAAACTCATATTTAAGTTGACCAACCTACTAAAATTTGAAGGAGGGGAGTGCATCCCCTCAGAGGGCTGCAAATGGCCAGTGTGGATGCCTTCATATGAAACCTGAGGTAAATTATTAGGAAAACTTAAAGCCTGTGGAAATTTTTTTATATGTATATTTCAAGTGGGAAGCACATGATTTCTCCAGAGAGGAGAATGAAGTTCAAAATGAAAAAAGTAAACCAAGCAATTAAAGAGTATTTGCCACCTAACATATGTGATTGCTTCTCCTTTATATGAAGCCAAGACTTCAGACCCAAACAAATTATAGTCCAGGGTGTTGTATAACTCAGAGCTTGAAATAATTTCCAGATGGTTCCTCATTGCCAAATTCAGGTATCATAAAAGAGCCAGAAGGAGAGATTCTAGAAATTATATAATATAAGAATCCCCCCACACACACCCCAGAAAATAAATTCTAGGGAAATTATCTAGAAGAGATGGCTTGAGCACATTTATAATTTTTTAAATGTTTTGAACACAAGTATGCAAAATGGTTTCCCAAAGAATGTGTGGACAGATCGCTTTCATTTAGTCCCAGGAGAGAATTTTTGGATTGACAGCTCAGAGAACTACTGTGATTTTGGGTGAAATCCTTGGTAAAGTATCTGATGGAGAACGATGACATGTGGGTTGGAAAGTAGCAATAGAGATGTAGTCACAAGCCTGATGACCATTCCCAAGAGTTACATAAATACGAAATCAGAGGGGGTAATTCTGTGTCATAGATGAGAGTCCCAGGTTTCTACCCTTGGTCCCCTTCACTTCCTCAGCTTTTATCAATGACTCAGAAGAGGATGCAGGAGGTGGGCTTATCAGAATTGCAGATGGCACAAAGCTGGAAGGAATTCTGCTATAATAGGTAGCAGAACTGAAATTCAGAATGCTCTTAACAAGCTGTGCCCAAACCCAAAAGATGAAATGGAGTCAGGATGATAATTAAAAACTGCCATTTCACAATTTTTAAAAAAATTGATCGCATGAGTTCCTGGCAGACGAGATCTCATTTTCGTGGCAGCTTATGTGAAAGATATCTGGTTAATTTAGTTGACCTGGAACTTAATACGAGCTCACAGTTTCAAGTTGCTGCTAAGTAAGCTATTCTAAATTCAGGGTATATTTAATGGAAACCTTTAGATTTGTATTTTTGAAATTGCGTTCCAAGGAGTATTAGACACTATGATGTTTTAGGAAGTGTTCCATGAAATAGAAGGGGTTAGACTCTGTGGTCAATTGTGCTCGGGAAATTCTGCATTAAACAAAAACAAAATTTTAATGTTGGCTTCTCAGTACCTATTATAGGCTACGATGCACGGTGAATGGAGAAAAGGGTCCATAAATGCAAAATATTTCAAATACAATTGAACTCAAAACTCTTTCTCTGCAGAACATCATTGGAATGTAATGACTAGGGACTAAATTTTGTAGGAGGTTCCTTTGGAAGTAACCTAAATTCTTCCTGACTGGAGCTCTCCATCCATACGAGAAAGCGGACACCCGTAACTGAGAGACCGTCCACCAAACATCTGAAGAAAGGATCCCCCAGTTTAGGTGGAGCTCGAACAAACTGATCTCTCAGCTCTCTTGCAGATTTGGGGATCCATGACTCTGTGAGGTACCTAAGTCCTAGGTACCCAGGGCTATGGTCACTGGCCTACATGGAGGCAAAGCTATGCTGTGACCGGGTCATCTCTGCAGGGTTTTATGGTGCTCCTTGGGTGAACCACCGCTGAGCCCTCTCTCTCCGCTGCCCTCTTGTTCTTACTCCCTGCTACCCTCCATAAATGACAGTCATTAGAACCTACAGGTGGCCTAGACAGCTCGGCCTCTTCCTGTTCAGAAAAGGGCTGTGCCATCCTAGGGCCACCTCCACGCATACTCTTTCTGTCCCTCTGCAGGTCTGGGGAGCACCCGGCCTCTCTTCAGCCTGGACGCCTGCCAGGGGATCCTGGCCCTGCTGGACGTATCTTTTCAGGTTTGTGGCAGGAGGCCTGCTGCTGCTGGCGGAGAATTTTGCACTGGGCCAAGCTGCCTGGGTTTGAATCCCAACCCAAGCGCTTCCTAGCCGGGTGATCTCCGACAAGTCATGTAGCCTCATGCCTTCAAGCCCTCGACTGCAGCAAGGGGATGCTATTAAAAGCTGCTCTGTAGAATCAGTGGGAGAATGTGGGGTAACCCAGGCCTGGGGCTTGGTGCTGTCATCCAAGGAGTCCTGAGTATTACCTGTGAATAACAAGAATCTTATTTGCCTATAGTGGGGATAAGGCGGCTGCAGGTGCTGGTTAAGAGCAATCCTCCGGGGGCGCCTGGGTGGCTCAGTGGGTTAAAGCCTCTGCTTTCAGCTCAGGTCATGATCCCAGGGTCCTGGGATCGAGCCCCACATCGGGCTCTCTGCTCCTTGGAGAGCCTGCTTCCTCCTCTCTTGTTCTCCTCTCTTCTCTCCTCCCTGTCTGCCTCTCTTGCCTACTTGTAATCTCTGTCTGTCAAATAAATAAATTTAAAAAATAAAATCTTTAAAAAAAAAAAAAAGGAGCAATCCTCCGGGTAACAAGAAGCTGCCACAGGAGCCTCAGGCTCCCAAGTTTTCCAGCTGGTGACCAGGCCGTGGCTGCTCCTCTTTGCAGAGCAGGAAACCAGAGTAAGCCCCGTGGCATGCCACCGACTCTCTTTTCCTGGCTCTCAGCCCTGTCATGTTTCTAGCAAACCCTCTCCCTTTTTAAGTGGACAATTGAATCCCAGTTTCATGATCCATGGTACAGAGACACACGTGGAATGGATAGTATGTGGCGGGGGTGGGGGGAGGGAAGGTTGCCAGTAACAAAGGTGGTCTTCGCAGAAATGTTGCAGAGGATGGCGCGTGGCGGCAGGCAGGTGTGCTAGGCATCGGGGGAGGACCCAGCCTTATCACGGGCTGCATGAACCTCAACAGGATCGTACTCTCTGAGCCCCCACGCTATCATCCATTCAGGGGGTAGTGAATACCTACCTCACCTGGGAGGTGAGAATGAAGTAATATAGGTCAAGCCTGTAACTCGGGCTCCAGAAGACCTGCGTGTGGGGGTATTTTGACCCGGTCTCTCTGATGCAGAGCTATTTGGACGTGATCTACAAGGCCCAGTCATTAAGCTTTTAAGGTTTTATAAAATGACTAAATGTAAGAGCCGCCCTATGGTGGACTCCCTCCAGAAGCTGGTTTTAACAATAATGGGGAAAAAAGTGACCGTTTTTCTAATTTAAATCCCATCAAATAGGCTGTGTCGGAATATCCTGTCTCCCTAAGTGCTAGCTCTGGTCATCACCGTCATGCCCGCTGTCCTCAGACTTCTCCCCGTGCGGGTGTGTTTCTGGCTCCTTCCGTCACTTCCTAGCAAGGGCAGGGGTGCTCTGGGCTGGACGGACCACCCAGCAGAAGCCAGGCAGGGCTATGAGACAAGGAGCAGGGCTGTCCACAAATTGCACCCTGTTGTGCGGAGGGCCTGCTGCTGCTCCCAGGGGTGTGAAAGCAACTCCCCAGGCGGCTTTGACCTTAACCCTCTATCAGCTTAATGCATCCGGCACTGTGAGCATCCAGGAGTTCAGAGACCTGTGGAAGCATCTGATGCTCTATCAGGTAAGAACAAGTCTTCCCCAGACCTCTGTGCAGGGGTGGGAGTGTGGGCAGAGACGGCAGTTCTGTGAAGCCATGCAAGCACCACTCCTCTTTCAGCTCCGTGTACCCCATTGTTCACCCCGCGGCTCTACCCTCCCCCCTTCAGTGCACCCGCCTTCCCTCCTAAACTCAGCCTCTTGCAATAGTCTCCCGGATTTCTAAAGGGCACGTCTGATCATGTTGCTTCCTTGATGAAAGCTTTTTGAAGACTCCCTGTAGTCTTTGGATAAGGTCTGAGCTCCTTAGCAGGAAAATTAAAGTCCTGCATCAACTGGCTTCTTCCTCCTTGCCCAGTTCTTACCACCATCCCTCTTGTCTCCTGGGTCCGAAAGCCAGCAGGCCTTCAAGGTTCAGAGAATGCACCTAAGTCAAGCACATTTAGCTATACTCAGACTGTCTATCCGCGTGACAAAAAAAACCCCACTCCTTTTCTCAGAAGCCCAGACCCTCTGCCTACTCCTGTAGGCATGCTGGTGGGGTCCCACGCTGGCCACTGCAGCGTGGATACCGGCGCACGGCGGGGCGTGGGGGGGGGCGGTTGGCTCACAGGTGATGCTTGCAAACGCCTGATTCCCGAGCCTTTGGTGTGGGTTCTTCGCAGGAGGTTTTCCACAAGCACGACAGTCACCAGTTGGGACACCTGAACAGGACTCAGCTGCGGGCGGCCATGAGGGACGCAGGTAAGCCCAGGCCGAGCAGGTCCTGCAGGGCGCACCTGCTCTGGGCCGGGAGGGTTGGAGAGGGGCATCACTTCTCAAGTAATCCCAAGGCACAGAGCTGCTCCCCAGGTCCAGAGGCCTGAGGCTGTGGATCTGCAAATCACGGAAACGTGTGTTACCACTGGTCACAGTTGACCGTGCTGAAGGTTGGGGCATCCACGCTCTGGTTTAATCACCCACACCGAGTGCTAATCCCCACTTAACCAAGAAGCAGTTCCAGGTCAGAGAAGTTCGGTAATTTGTCTGGAGCTTGAATCCGGGACTATCAGGTCCCAAAGGGGATGTTCTGGACCACTCTTGGACAGATTGCCTCCTGCCTTGAAGGCCAGCATCCCACTCTATAAAAAGATCCCCATGCTGGTGGCCTAAGGGGGCAGTATGGGGAGTCGAGATGGAGATAAAGTTAAGGAACTAAATAAGCAGTCCATACTGAACCCCATGAAAGAAGACCCACGTGTTATCAGGATTCGGGTCCCAGAAGGGGAGGGACAGCTGCAGGGGCTTCAGGTGGAGGGGCAGGGGCACGAGGTCCCCAGCACCCAGGGGGGAATCTGTATCCGATGCAGGGGTCGTGCTCAGTGATGACGTCTGCCAGCTGATGCTTGTCCGATATGGCGGCCCCCGCCTCCAGATGGACTTCGTCAGCTTCGTCCAACTGATGCTGCGTGCGGAGAGCATGGAGGGTGAGCTGGTGGAAAGGAGGCAGGGTGGGAGCTTCCCCTGCGTTCCTTGTGGATTGCCCCCTGTCCCAGGTTCAAGCAGGAGGGAGGACAGCTGCCGGGGCAGAAACAATGGGCCAGGAGTTATAGGGACACGCTGGCTCCATGCCCGAGAACCCCGCCTGCATCGCCCCAGACTCATGTACACCCCGCCTGTCCCTGGGCCAAAGGTCTGAGGCAGCTCACTTACCCCCGTAAAGTGTGGCTATATGGGGCTGAAACCAGGACAGGTAGGAGGAGCCAGTGGCTAATGTTTCCATCACACGTTAGCTGTGTTCCTTTCTGCTGCATTTTCATAGGTGCCTTCCAGAACTTAACCCAAGATGGCAAAGGGATATACCTTCAGAAGGCAGAGGTAAGCCTTTGTCCATGGGGGAGACTCACACTGTCTTAGGCAGAGGGGCTACGGCAGGTCCAGGCTCTTGTGAAGGAGCGGGGTTCTGGGACCTTCATGCTGCTGAGCTGGGGAGGAAGCCCCTCATTCACAGTATTTCTCCATTCGTTGGTCCACTCTTTACCGAGCACTCAGTCTGTGCTGGGTGCATAGGCAGGGACCTAGACCCTGGCTCAGTGGACCCAATGACTGTGACTGCAGTATGCCATGGGACAAATCCACCCAACTTCACCTGTGACAGGAACACTCACTGAGTTCCCCAGTTACACGGCTGGGAGTCAGCGGGTCTCAGCTGGCGGAGACATAATGAGCCTGAGCTCATTATGGGCGGGTGAATTGGCAGCTTTGCCGGTACCTTCATTGAGGAAGCTCTGGTAGGGCTGGTCTCATTGTCTCCAGACAATAGCACGAATACAGGGGAGCGAGCTTACACACGCAAGGTCTCCAAGGTCAGGCACATCGTGTTGTGCAGTTCCTTCTGTTGTCCAAAGCAAGTCACGTGGCCAAGTCCACTTCCAACACATGGGGAATAGCCTTCTCTGTCATGAGAGGCACCTCGAAGCCTCTTGCAGAGGGCATGGACACAGAGTGGGCGAGGACCCAGGCCAGCAATGAACTCCAGTACAGACAGAAATAGGGCAGCTGGTCTGAACAGGGCATTCCACAGAGGCCTTTCTGGAAGAGGTAACATCAAAGTTGAAACCTTGAAGATCAGAAGGAGCTAGGGAGTCTGAGTGGAGAGTAGGAAAGGCTCAGGCTAGAGGGAACTGTATGTGTGGTCCTGGCAGGTGTAGAGAGAATGACAAAACTGGATCAAGATGAATCTGAAAAGATCAAGGTCAGATCGTTCTCAAGAGCTGGCCTAGCCTTCCCCCTATGGGCAGGGATTCTGATCTTGTCTGGGTAGCCTCTTCTTAAACCTCATACAGTGGTTTGCATGTAATAGGAGGCTTGACAAATGTTTGTTGAGTGAATGAGATGATATGCCAACAAGACAAATCTGGGCCTGACACCAACGGTCTTCCCTGATGAATCGAATAGCACAGATTTACTGAGCACCTACTCTATGTCAGACGTGGCTCTAGGTAGTGTTTGCTGCAAAGACATTGGAATCTGGAATTAAATTATGTTTTTCCTTTGTAAAAACACATCCTCCATTTAGGCTGCTTTAAAGGTCTAGTAAAAGCAGAGGTTTCTTCCTTGACCTCAAATGTCCATTCTATGTAGTATCTTTCCAAGACATCGGGATACTCAGCACGTGTCTTGCCTCAGTCACAGTCTAGCTGAATGTGAAGCTAGGATTCAGCTGGAGGGGCAGTGGTTAGAATTTTCTGAGCCCATCTCCATCTCAAATCCCCAAGCTCATGTCCTGATCCCAGGCAGTCCATCCATAGCGCAGGCTGAGAGCTGGGAGAGCAGGAAAACATGAATGTGCCATTGAAATGGGCAGCCCACAGCCCGAGCTGGATCCAGCAGTGCAATGTGCCATCATGGGAAGAGAACTGGATAGAGACCCGAGGTGAACCCACAGCACTGCTTATAACTAGCTGTGGGATCCTCGTCAAATCAACTTCACTATGCCTGGGCCTCAGTTTCCCCACGTGTGAAATGAGTGACCTGGGTTAGGTCGTCTCTAAGATCCTCTTCAGCTCTGAGCATCTCTGGCTGCACAAGGAGGAGATCCTTAGGGCCATCCAAGGACGTCTACAGGAGTGGCAGCCAACTGGTTGGAATTTCACGCTGGTTTTCTCTGGTGCCATTGGTAACTCCAACCTTGTCATCTTCATCACCAGCATAGTTAGCAGCATCGTTGGGATGTAACTGGCCTGGGAAGTGGTTTCTCCAGAGGTCCTCTCTATGTGAGACAGAGGGACTGTGCATCACACCCACATAACGCTGCCAGACAAATGGGCCCGTAAATGGAAACATGTAGACTAGCTCTAATGGATTTCTGCTACCCAGTTGGTCCACACACCTGCACACTGCTGTCCTGAGCACACCAAATTGAATTCATGGCAGAAAACTGCATTGAGAATTGAATACAGATTCAGCCTGCATCTTGGGTATCATCATTCACTCACACCCTGAGAAGTCAAGGTTGATTATATTTCAGGTTGATTTATACTTACTACCAGATGGTGTGGTCCCTCTGGCTAAACCATCCATTACTGTCCTGCCTCCATGGCTTCTCAGGAACAAGGGGGAGAAGGTCCCAATCCTGCGTCGGGCTCCAGGGTCTGTTGACCGAAAAATGAAGCACCCGTAGCTGAATGTCAGAGATCTACCTGAACTGACCATAATTTGCTTCCCCGTTATGTCCAGTGGCTGATGATGACTCTGTACTCCTGAGCAGGCTGGGGCCCCGTCTGTCTTCACCGAGGACTCCGCATATGGCTCAGAGGTGGCCTTCGGCGGACACCAGTCCACATGCAACCCATGTACTGTCCACGTCTCCAGTCATCATCTTCTCAGAGGGGAAGATTTCTTTTCTGCAGACCTCTCCTTTGGATAGGCAGTGTGCAAAAAGGGAAAGGAGTTAGCAGAGATTGCCTTGGACTTGTAAAGACCAACGGCCATTCTCAGGCCACAACCTTTTCATGAGCAGAGATGTTACCTGATGTGACCTAAGCAAACTGATTCCAGAGTTGATGTCTTGACCTTTAACAATCCTGCCTTCATGACCGTCCAGCTTCAATGACCTTAGCCGAATGTTATCCCATTTGGGGCAGTAGTCTAGGTTTCAAGATCTGGAGACTAATATCCCCTTAAAAACTGCACCAGCTGCAAGAAATCAATGGAGGCCTAGGCTAAATTTCAGCTGTGTGGAAGTGGGGTGAGGTTCTAGTGAGCTTTCAAGAACACAGAAAATGAGAGGATTGGCAGAGTCCAGGTGGGTTGGGCTGGCTCTGACATTTGAGGGCACTGGACAGTCTTCTGCTACAGTATCTCCAGGTGGTTGAAATTGAGGTGGGAACCCTTGGATTTGAAACACCTGAATTCTCCAAGGGCTTCCTGCATATAATAGATGCCAGTCTGTTTACTTGACCTATGGACAATCAGATCCATTTCAGAGCAGTCCCCAAAGCCTCCGTGTGCCTACTTTAAAGAAGAGCAACCTGTCCGTGCTATAGTATAAAGCTGAGCAGTGGATGGTTGGTATCTCTGATTTTTTGAACTACCATGCTGCCGCATCTTCACAGCATCCCTTCCAACCCCAGAGCCTGGAGGAAAACCAGAATAAAGTCCATCTCCCAAAGTCCATACATTTTACTCACAGCTTAGCAACTCAGAGCCATTTGTTA
Source organism: Mellivora capensis (assembly GCA_004024625.1). Classification (NCBI taxonomy): domain Eukaryota; kingdom Metazoa; phylum Chordata; class Mammalia; order Carnivora; family Mustelidae; genus Mellivora; species Mellivora capensis. The sequence continues at coordinate 21,230 of PISX010011668.1, read as the reverse complement.
AAATTCTATTTATTCTTGATTTCCAAACTGTTCTAATAGACATGACTGTCTGGTTTCCAAGCCCATAAAAGACTCAAGGAGGAAGCTGAATGATGGGATAAAAGGGTGTCTGTTGGCAGAACAAAAGGAAGCTTGACAAGTGGGCACTGAAAAAGGAGCAAACATTTTCTAAGCATGGCTTACGGAAGTCGAAAAGTATTTCACTTAGAGAAAACTTTGTTGATTCAAAATAACAAAATGTAAAATGGTTTTCCATGAAATTCCAGGTACATGAGGTATTACTGATTGTATAAATGATGATCATGTATCATAGCCAGGATTTTTATGTTTATTTATTTGTCAGTATCTCTGTCTTTAGATTCTGCCATTGTAAATATTTGTTTTAATTAAATAGCTCTTGCTTTGGTCCCATGAAGGCAATGTGGGAGATTTTTGGAGGGAGGAAGGTGTTATCTCCATCCCACTCATGACCCCTGGGTTACAGTGTAATAGTTTTGCTTGGTGCTGAAGGTGTTTATAATGAAGTTAATTAGGTCTGACAGAACTTCCCTTCTAGCTTCTCAATGGTCTGAACTGCCTTCCTATGTCACTCATGTGTTCCCCTCGTTTGCCTGGGTCTATCACTGTAGCAACTCAGATGCCTCATGCCATGCTGACCTCCTCCCCCATTCCTTCCAGTGCCCCCCAAAGCTGAGTGCTGGAGACCAGGGTCAGAGCCCTTTTCCCACCCAAATATCCCTTCCCCATCCTCTGTCACTCTGGGGCACGTGAGGCAAGTAAATGTCTGGGACGGGATGGGCCGCACGAGAATCAGAGTGAGGTCAGGCTGAAGGTCTGAGAGGTGAGCATCTGCATTTCCCAGAAGTCAAAAGCCAAAAGTCTGATCCTGACTGAGATGAGCAGGAAGTGTGCAAACCCAGAGAATGGTTAGGAAGGAATCGGTCCTCGGGTGCCAAGACAGGTGAGGTCAGGGAGTCTATAAAGTTGGGTTGTCCACCCGTCCAGTATAAGCCGGCAGAGCATACCAGGCTGAGAAGTGGTGCAGGCTTTTAAAATCTCAGGGAAAAAAAAGAAAAAAGACCCCAACTGGTGAAAAGAAAAGGACAGTTCCAAGACAGGACTAAAATACCTGCCCTTTCTTTACCCCTGTTTTTTTCTCACTTCCTTCTCTCAAGTTTTGTACAAAAACTCAGCCACCCCAAAGAGAACCTTCTAGATTCCAGTTGGAGCCTGGGGCAGGGCAGTCAGCAGCTGACTGTAAATAGCAGTTTCCCTGCCACTGTCATGCTGGGTTAGAGGAATTATTTTAGCCTCTGGGATTCTCAATCTGATGTTTCCCCAGTGAAATATCTGCATTTATATTTATAATGGGGAAAAAGGAGGAAATGAGTTTCATGGGTCATGGGTAGGTCAAAGTGGGCCAGCTGCGCCGGGCTGAGTTTTGGAGCAGGCTGTGCGTCCAGCAATCTGGGAGCTTTGGCAAGATGGCTGCCTGGGGTCACTGGCCCCAGGTCCTGAGTACCAGCTCTTTTCCAGTGCCCTTTTTTTGTACCCAGGTGTACAAAATCCAACAGCAATGAAAGTGAGGAGACATTAGGAAGGAACATTCTAGCTGGATGACGTTGGGCCTCAGTTTACTCATTTGTAAAACGGAACCCCAAATGTCTACCTCACCAGGTCATTATGACGATAAATAATGCCAGCATACTGGGGGCACTCAATAAATAAAGTTTCTCTGTTTTTCCTGAAGCAGTACAAGTATTTTTTTTTACAACTATTATAATTTATTTTTGTGTCTAAGAACATGGTCCCTCCTACCGTCGGCTCTTCATAAACACCCAGGATTTCATAGTCTCATTTCCCACTTTCTTCTTCTTCCTTCACATCGCCTCTCTGAACACTTCACCCCCTGTCTTTGAAGTGCGGCCTCAGGAGGACTGCCCTGGTCACCGGTGTCAGGGACTCAGCTCCGGGGACCTCTGAGAAAGTGGCCGTCTGGCTATGAATGCTCCCCTCCCATCAGGCAGACAGAGTCCAGGTTGCTACCTGGTGGTTTCCCAGGCCACAGACCAGGCGACCTCTGGGAGAGTCTTCTACGAGATGGCAGACTGGCCAGAACTTACTCCAGGAACTCTGCTGGGCAGCTCAGTCGTGATCTAGAGCTGACCTTAGGTGAGGAGGTGTGGCTTGGCCATGGTTCAGAGGGCCGCCCCTGGCTTTGGCCCTGCAGCCAGGCACTCAGCCCTCTGTGGGAAGGCACTTGGCCGCCTTCTGCAGTGGGCCAGGCCCTGTACTGGGCCCGGAGGACCAGAGTGACAATCTTCCGGGGTGGCGGATGACTGGCAGGTGGCCTGGCTCTGTGATGGGTGGGGCAAGGCTTCTTGGGAGATGATGCTTAGTAAAGAGGTTAGAAACTAGAAACTGAGGGGAGAACAACAAAGTTCCCCATGAGGGGTACTGCACGGTGTGTGCGTGCGTGCATGTGCGTGCATGTGTGTGTGTGTGTGTGTGAAAGACCCAGGTGAGGGATGGAATCATACATTTGGATAGCAGCCAGCAGGTCAGTGGACCCAGAGCTTAGCTCTGCTTGAGGGAGCGGCATGTCCCAGGTGGCCCAGGCAGATGGTAGCAAGGGCTCTCTAAGCTCGGTCACATCACAGCATCCGGGTCCTCTCCTGTGGGGCTGAGGCATCACCCAGGAACTTCAAGCCTGGGCCTGAGACCTCCAGGCCCTTCTTCTTCACCAGCAAAGCCAGGAAGTCAGTAGGGTACAGACAGTAACCTGGGGGCAAGACAGAAGAACTAAGTTCAAACCCCTTTCCTCGTTCACCTTTCTGAATCTCCACAGCATCATTGACAAAATGGCGAGAACAGCACTCACCTCTCAAGGTGAGGACCTTAAGATAACAAACCAGTAGTGGGTGCCTTTATTCCCGCCTCTGTGGCATGCGCTGAGGCTGTTTCAGCACTAGATGGCGCTCTGTCCCCACACACTGGCTCTGCCGGGGCCTGGGCCTGCAGGGGACAGCTTCAGCAGATAGCCTGGGCATCTGGTCCCTTTAGTGCCCTCACAGCCTGACTCAGCTCAAAAGGCCAGCTTCAGCCCCATGCAGGTTCACTTTCCTTTTCTTGCTTCTTTGCTTCTGCTTAGTTTTGAATGGATGCCCTGTGCTTTTACAAATCCTGTCCTATAAGTAATGCACAGCTTTATTGTTTCTGAAAAAGGCAAAACTATGTTTTTAAGCCTTTATTGTAAAGGCGTCTCCTTGAGAGATACAACCATGCCCAGTCCACTCAACCATGAGCCCCAGCATCTAGCTTAGCCCCTAGCTTGATGCCGAGCTCATGTTTGGGGTTCACCGAATGAATGAACAATTTTTGAAGTTATTCAGGTGAATCCCATCACGAAAGAGTCAGTGTGCATTCGAGATGCTAACCGAAGATGTTAGCATATAAAGGTTGCTTAAAGAAACATAATGATTGTCCTCTAAAAGAGTCCCTCTGATGTGGCCCAAGATAGTTCACTCTGCGGCCCTGGGCCATGCCCGGGTCCCAGGGCAAGTTCAAACCACCATCCAAAGGCTCATCAGACTCTCTGAAGACATTCTTATTTTGACATTCTGGGGACTTTGACATCATTTTCTCTTACATATTCAGAATTCCTCCTCCCAAAAGCATTAACCATCTGGGGCAGGTTCTGGAGCCTTTTACTTTCCGCGGAAGCTATGTGAGCCGTGGGAGGTGGCTGGTCCTGGGCCAGACCCAGACTGAGGTGAGGGCAGGTTGGTAAGTCCTTGTCTCCACCCTCAGCTCGCTCAGCCTCTCCTGCTTGCAGAAGCAGAAGAGGCCAGACGTGGTGTAGCCCAACGCAGGCCCGGTAGGGGTGGTGGAAGGTGCAGGCCTCACCTTTCAGGGAATCTGGTTGTTTTTTGTTTCTCTGACCAGCTGTCCATTGGGCCGAAGATGAGTTCCCTAACTTCCTAGCTCAACTATTTTAGGAAGTTATGTGTGCAGTTGGGGGAAATTGGATTGTATAACTTCTAAATTTGCCTCTGGACAGAACAAATTTGCAAGAGCACAGCCTGGCTTTAAAAAAAGATGCCTGCTTGAGGCCAGCTCTCCCATTTCCTGGTGTAAGTTCCCTTCACGAGTCCCAAGTGTTCCCGTCTGCAGTCCGGAGGGTGCCCTGTGGATCGCATGGGATCACTCACTCCAATAGCTCAGCCCAGAGCCGGGCCTCTGCTGTGCCCTCTCTATTAGGGAAAAAGCTAGATGGTTTCTGAATCGGGGCAAAGCAGAGGTCACAAGGCTCTGATGCTTGATATCCAAGCTTCCATTCTGCTTAGAAAACATCTCTTGGAAAGCTTTCATACAAAAGATCCAGTTCCCAGATTCATTTTCATCCTGGCTGAATGAAGGGATTGAAATGCAGGTTGTCTTTGTGCTGACTTCCCTCCCACTGGCTTCACATCAAGTCTCCCCCAAGAGGAAGCCTCAACATGCTTGACATTGCCCTCACACAGCTCTCAGACCAATTTGTTCACCAACAGGGATGGTGGGATGCAGCCCTGTGGTCACCCAGCGGGCAGAAGCTCAGACCCAGCAGGAGGGCCAGGCATGGGCCCCTAGGTTGCATCCTCCGACCTTTCACCCTTGGTCCCACACACACTAGGGGAAGTAGGCCTGGCTCAGGCCCCTTGGCAAAGCTGGCCCGTGTGCTAAGCCTCACTCCCCAGAATGCAGTTGCGGGTGGCCTGGGGGCAGCTCAGTTGGGTAACTCACCAAGAACCTTCTTTTCCTGGTCTTTGGCATCTTTGAGAAGGGAGAAACCAGGGATTGTTAGAGTGCCCTTGGCCTGGGGTTTAATGCGGAGAGGACCATGGTGTTCTTGGGGTACAGACACTCGGCTCCTCAAACTGCCACCGTCTCCGCATGAGTGGAGGAACTTCTCGAAGGAGCAGGGTGCAGGCAGGCTTCCTGCGGACTCCAGGAGTCTGTAATAAGCTTCTGGGTTTGCAGGCGTTGCAGGGAAGCCGTGCTGTGAGATGGTTGCTCAGGCCTGCTCATTGCTCCAGATCCTTGCCCCGTGAGCGCGGATGTGTGTGTCCCACACCCAGGCGTGCAGGAGTGATGGTGGCTGCAGGTCAGGCAGGGCTGGGCTGGGAGGCTTGGGAGCTAGGAGGAGAGGTCTGAATTCGGTGAACTGTGCTGCGAAAGGTGGGGCCTCCCAGTGGGTGGAAAGGATCCTGGGAGGAGGTGCTGGCAACATGGGAGACACCCTTGACCAGAAGCCAGTTGCCTTGTTCTGACCTCTCCTCTGCCACCCACAGGCTGTGCGACTGTGTGGCCTCAGGGACATTGTTAAACTTTCCCGGAGTTGGTGGGAACTCTTGCCTCACAGGGTGGTGATGGCAAAGATTAAATAAGATTTGGAGTGTGAGAGAGCTTTGCACACTGCACAGTGGCGGTTTCGCACAGCCGAGGCTTAGTGCTCTAGGAACAGACCTGGCATCATGTGCATTGGCTGGAGGATTTGAGAATATTTGACTCGGCTCTAGAAACTAAGGGAAGCCAACAGATGAGACTAGATCCTACTAAGTGGGGAAGCAGACGGCTTGAGAGACACATTAGACGGAGATAGAGGGCTGCACGTGTGTAAACATCTGGGGAGGAGCGGAGTAGACACAAAATATACTGTGTCTATACAAAATAGACACAAAATATAATATTCAGCCTCACCTAAATGTACATGAGCACCAGATACTCGGGCTCCAGCAAACATATGAGAAGCCCCCCGAGATCCTCCGTCCTGCGTCGGTCGCCCATCAGTGCCCCCCGTATGGTGCCACTGTAAGCCTGCGAAATGCAGCCCGGGAGTCCAGGCTCCCAGCTGATGACCTGGCTAGCGGCCACTGTGGCCGGCCAGCCCTGCCCCTGGGTCTCTCTGACAGAGTAGCTGTGTCGTTGGGCACCAGCCCCTTCTGCCTTGTGGGCTCCTTGCTCAAACCTCAAGTCTGGTGCTTGCAACCCCACCATCAGCAGGAAGGACTGATGTGGTGAAGACACGATTCGGGGTTGTGGGTAGAAGGGACCCCTCCGTGCCCGCTCCCCACCTGTCCGCCACACCCAGACCAGCTGCCATGAAGAACACCAAGCAATGCCAAAGACCACACCGCCTGGACGATTTCCCAGTAACCCCTGCTGTCCCCGCCCCTTGCCCTAAGCAAAGAGCACAAAGAAAACGGGGTCAGGTCCAGCCTCTGTTACGTACAAGCTGTGGGATTTAAGTGAGTCTAACTCTAGGTCTTGGTTTCTTTGTTAACAAGCCCAGGCTCTAGTGACAGCTAATGTTTATTCAACAACTAAAGCACAGATAAGGCAGCTAGTCCTTTATTTTATTTTTTTTACCCATATGTACTTGATTTTATTATTTACATAGTTTTTGTTTAAAAAAAATAGGCTAGGCTAGATCCTAGGACACAGAGATGAAAATTCAGCTCCTGTTCTTAAGGACATTGCAGTGTGGTTGGAGGAAAATGCAAGAAAGTCAGCCCAGCGCAGGGTATAGAGAACACACGGGGGAACTCAGACTTACCTGGGAGTCTTGGAAGCATTCCTGGAGGACATGTCCTCAGCATGAAGGCTCAGAGATGAACCCGGGGACAGAAGGATGACCTAGATTAGAGGAATAGCATGGGACAGGACCAAGCTTGAGAAAGCAGACTCCTCAGGAGAGGGACGCTGGCTGTCAAGACAAGTGGCTGTAGCAGGGTATATGTTCTGGAGAGACTGTTCTAGTAGCTTAGTAGAGGACAGGTTGGCAGAGGTAGAAATGGGAAGCAGTTTAGAGAACATAAGTGGCAACCCAAGGTCTACAGGAAGTAGGAGGTTCTCATGACTTATCTCTTTCTGGGCCCTCTCCCCCAGTTCTTAGAACCCTGGAAGCCTGATACGTGCCCTTCCAGTCAGATCTACTGCCGTCCTCCATTCTCATGGCTGAGGAATGAGTTGTTCTTAAGAGAGATGGGGCAAGGTGGCTGCCCCGTCCCACCATGTCTCAGAGACCTAGACATTGGCTAGATTGAAAGTGCGATAGGTCAGGGCAGCTCTGGGAAAGGGTATACAGGTGGTGTCCCCAAACCCTGCTGTCCTGCCCAGGCCATACTCCATCAGGGGAGACTTGAGGGAGCTAGGGAAGAAAGGGACGGAAGAAGAGGCTAACACATGACTTCATAGATGTGTCTCAGCTTTGGTTTTCCCCAATTAGCCAGAAAGGTATTTCTGTCCAATTCATTTTTTTAAAGATTTATTTTATTTATTTGAGAGAGAGAGAGAGAGCATAAGCATAAGGGCATAGGGAAATGGAGAGAGAGAATTTTTTTTTAAAGATTTTATTTATTTATTTGACAGAGATCAGAAGTAGGCAGAGAGGCAGGCAGAGAGAGAGGAGGAAGCAGGCTCCCTGCCGAGCAGAGAGCCCGATGCGGGGCTCGATTCCGGGACCCTGAGATCATGACCTGAGTCGGAGGCAGAGGCTTAAGCCACTGAGCCACCCAGGTGCTCCCAGAGAGAGAATCTTAAGCAGACTCCCTGCTGAGTGTGGAGCCCGACTCAGGGCTCGATCTCACAATCTTGAGATCATGACCTGAGCTGAAACCAAGAGTCTGATGTTCAACTCACTGAGCCACCCAGGCGCCCTTCTGTTCCACCCATCCTGTGAGATATGTAATAGACATGGTCCAAGAAGCAAACGATGCATGCAGTGAACAAGACAAGGCATTTTCTACCTAGACTCATGCCAGTAAGACCAGACTTTCTGGACAGGAGCTATAAAACTTGCTTTTTGCTACGTGGAATCTTACTGAACACTGGGAGGCTGTTGAACACAAGACTTCCTTTCCTGGGGATGGTCTTTTGGAGGAAACCATCTTATTGTCAGAGAAGCCGTCTGGGCCCAATCAGGAGAGAGAAATGCACAGTATGGTGAACAGGAAAGCTTTCCTATGAAGACTTTGTAACTGAAGGGAATTGGAGTAAGGAGAGATTGGGTGAGAAAACTTAATGAGAGAGTTAAACAATGCAACATCGGCAGGAATAAAGTCACGTGCTCCCCCCCTCCCCCAGGGCTGAGACAGGGTAGCCAAGGGCCAACCTCCTTCCCCCTCACAGAGCCAGTCCAGACTTTGATGAAGAGGGCACATCTGTGGCTCATGAATGGCAGAGAATTCCCTATGGTGCCATATGGCAGAACCTATGGAAATGTGAACCCTGGAACTTGCTGGAAATCTGCACTCTTGTGTGCCAGGGAAAGCTATTCACCGGGAAGTGTCTCCCCAGGGGTACTCCGCTGTTCACCTCCCTTTAAGTGTACTTTCCTCACACAAAATATGAAAAGACATGAGTTCAAGGGTTGAGATTTAATCAAATTAGTCATTTTTACTGCTTCATCAAAGATATTCTTAAGTGAAATTGGCATATTTTCCCCCCTTTTTACTGGGAGTGTGGGCTAGGGTGAGAGTATGGGGTTTGGTGACGACTGGACAGACTGGGGGCAGGACACCTGCTGTTTACCCACACTGCTTCTGCACCATTGGTGTACATGCTGACAAAATGCACAAGGACAAGAACAGCTTTACTCAAACAGTTTGACCCCTCGGGGCCCTGGAAGGATCCGCAAACCGCTCTTGGAGTTCTGTGGGGTTCCATGACCAGAAAGTAAGGTCAGGATTCAGACTTTGAGCTCCTGGCTTCAATCCCTATGCCCTTTCCCCCAAAGCTGTTGAGAGACCCCCAATACATAGCATCCCTCTTCCTTGTTCAGATTCTCAATAAGTTGAGAGATAAAAGAAAACTTGAGTCTAACTGTCATTTTCATTACTGGTAGAGGTCAGGCTGTGGGACGTAGCATCAGGTCTGGTAACCAGGTGGGTTTGCTAATAGCAAGTGCTCCCAGCTATGCGGTGCCGGCCATGTGTGCATACAGGGTGGGGAGGGTGCGGAGAGCACTGCATCAGGGGTAGGACCCGTGCAGTCTGCTCAACCCCAGGAGGGAGAGCGCAGAGCTGAGCTGAAGGTGGTCAGTTATTCCCAAGCCTTGACTGTCCTAAGAGACAGGAGAAGCCCAGCCTTCGGGCAGGATTCTCAGACACTTACAGCCCTCCATTCCACAGCTGGGATGTCTTCCCTTCACCCCACAGCTGGTTTCTCATTCTACCCAGCTGAAGACAGTCTCCATGTGGCCAGTTCCCAGGATTTCTCCTCATTTCTTGGGTATGACTTTCAACTGTCTATATTCTACACTAAAAACAATCCGATGCTTTTTTAGATAGATAAAGCATGCTGGAAGTCCCCTTGATGAGAGGCCGTGGGAGGCTGAGCAGGAGAAGCAGGCTACATTCTAGCTGGGTCTCCAATGACCTGTGGGACCTTCCCAGTTCAACATTCAGCTGGTTGGAAACCCCCAGGTCAGGGCACCCAGAAGTGATCCGTCTCTGGGAACCTGGGTCCCCACCCATCACGCTCATGTACTTGTAGTAACGAGTGCTGGGAATTCAATCCGTCCTCTGTCAACGGAGGCTGTTCCTTTGGAGTGACCAGGTGGGGACGCCCGCCCTCCAAGAAGGGCCACCTCTGGGCACCTGGAAAGGCAAACAAATCATTACATGGCTAAACAGTGAGATGAGCCAGAGCTGCTGCAGCGGAGGCCTTTCTAGTGATTAAATATTTGTGCTGCCAGCTGCGCACTCCCGTCCCCCCGGACAGCCCTCCGCCACAGTGGTGAGCTCTGCCTCCCCGCCGCACACCATCCGCTGTCAGGTATTGTCACCCATCTGCTTGTGTGACACCGCCGTCCTCCTGTGAGTGCATGAAGCTCTTGGCCATCCACGCTGCCCAACTTTCCAGGTGATTCTATGTTGATTTGCGTTGCCAAGTGTGCAGGGTGGGCCCTCTGGCATCCGTGGGTGCTCTCCCTGTCGTGCCTGCAGCCCAGCTCCCTGTAGGCAACACACCCCTCTCAGGAGTTCCCCTTAGATCCGAGCAGAGACTGTGACCCGCCCTTGAGCTGCATGGAAAGCCTGGCATGGGTGAGTTTATTTCACTAATAACTGTGCCCTTGAAGCCTACTGGCCCTAGGAGCCCACGGGAGCTTAGATAAATACCATTTATGCCAAAAGTAATAGCAAGTGTGCACGGGACTTAAGCAGAGCCAACCTTTGACTTTAAGTTTGGGATTTTTGAAACTCAAAGCTTTTTCTCCCTTACAAAGAATTTTTAAAAAAAGGCAAACAAACAAATTTTGTTAATAGGCATTTAAAAGCTAATCTTTAGGAGAAACAAGTGACTTAAACCCCAGGTCTGTATCTTCAAGTGTGAATCCCTCCTTAGGGCCCCAGATTTCTGAGGTTCCTTTTGGGGATTGCCCATGTGTTCCCTATGGCTTGGTCTCCTCCCTGATTATACAAGCTCTCGCTAGTCTGGCCCCATAAGGAAAGGGGTCTGGAAAGCAGTCCGTTTGCTTCAAAACTGAGGCTCTAGGTGCCTGGGTGGCTCAGTGGGTTGAGCCTCTGCTTCCGGCTCAGGTCATGATCTCAGGGTCCTGGAATCAAGCCCCACATCGGGCTCTCTGCTCAGCAGGGAACCTGCTTTCCCCTCTCTCTCTGCCTGCCTCTCTGCCTACTTGTGATCTCTCTGTCTGTGTCAAATAAATAAATAAATAAAATCTTAAAAAACAACAACAACAACAACTGAGGCTCCCTCTGGCTACCTTGGTTTCAAACCGTGAACTCCAGGAGTGTGGGGGCTTTACATGGTGTGGGTTGCCTGGACACCCCCGCAGCGTGCCGACTGGTGGGGCCTTACTTAAATCAGAACCCCATGGGGAGGTCTGAAACACAGCTTCCAGGGTTCTTCATCGTAGCACATGGCACTTTCTTTTCTTCCAAGATTTTTATTTATTTGTCAGAGAAAGAGAGAGGGAGAGAACAAGCAGGGAGAGCAGCAGGTAAAGAGAGAAGCAGATTCTCTGCTGAGCAAGGAGCCTGATATGGGGCTCAATCCCAGGACCTGAGATCATGACCTGAGCCCAAGACAGACATTTAACCAACTGAGCCCCCCAGGCATCCCAGACATGGCACTTTCATGGTATGTCTTGTTCGTCAAGTTTATAGATGACTCTGTGTTGGTTGCATCTGGGGTTGCTGCTTCCCTGGGTGTGCAGAGGGGCACCTTCATTCACCAATTACATCTGAAATTCTAGGCCAAGATGTGAAAATTCAGCTTTTTCATGAATGCTCCTATATTCATGAAAAATCACTAAAATGCTTCTGATGTCTGCAGAGAGCTGTGTTTCAGAACCTACCCACTTCTCTCTGTTAGCTTCACATGTTCTGTCCTCCTTCAAGAGGGGCTCTGGTCAGGGGTGTTTCAGGACACAGCAGACCCCTGCCAGACCCCTGCCAGACAGGCGCTGGCCATGCACACCTCCCGGCATAATGGAAAATGCTGGTTTGTGCATTTCTTCACCCTTGCTCCTGTGCCGCTTGCTCAAACCTGTGCTTGGTCCAGAGCTGCCCAGTGCCAAGGGGACCTGCAGACACTGAACCTGACCCATTTGCAGCTCAAGGAGAAGGTGAGGAAATGAGTGTTTGGCTTACTGGGGCTGGCACACACATTAATTTTAGGGTCTTCATCTGCTTTGGTAGATAAATCACAAATATTTCCATGAATAACCACGTCTGTTATGCAAATTGGTTTCCAACCGCTGGTCTGCTGAGAATAATGTTCCGTAATTACAACAGTTATTTACTTATGGGTAAATCAGCTTTCTTACCACCTTCTCCCTTTGTGAGGAGCCTCCAACTGCTGCTGGAGCCTGTGGGTCTGGCCGGGCTGCTGGGCTCCACCTCTGTGAGCCTGTGGTCTGAGTTTGCAGGTCCTGGGGCCAAGGAGAAGCCGGATATGTTCAGCCAATGAGTGGAGATGAGGCCCCCCCTTTTGGCTTCTCTGTGCTTAGATGTCTAGGACACGGTCCTCAGAGGTTTTTATAGCTAGTTGGAAAAAAAAAAAAAAGAAGCCGTGTGGAACAAATATACGAGAATGAAGGCCTGAGATAAAGGATTCTATCTAGGATCGATGTAGTAAGTATTCATCAAGGAAGACATCCTGACCTGGCTTCCTGGAGGGGAACTTGCCCTGGGCTTTAGAAACTGGGAAGGGTTCCTGGAGAGGCCTCAGGTGGGAAGGCATTTCAGGCCCCAAGTAGAGACTGGAGGAAGGATCTAACGTAACATGGGCTCTCTGGGGGGGGGGGGGGTGTTTCCCAACCTGGAAGGAACAGACGTGAACTGAGCCTCTGCTCTCTGGCCGCAGCCACATCATATTCCCCTGGTTAGCCTCCAACAGTGGTGAGGCAGGGAGGGAAGCTCCAGATCAGGAATCTGAAGCAGGGGGAAGTTAGAACAGATTGCCTGAGGTTATAAAACCAGGAAAAGGCAAGGCTGGAAAAGAAGGCAGGATCAGAGGACAGTGGACGTTCTAAAATCCCAGGGAGAGATCCTAAAACATGACTCTCTGGGATCGTGACATTCAGTGAAATGAAAAACAATGTTGGGAGGACAAATCAGGGGAGAGAGGTGGGCGGAGGAGTGGGGACAACGATCTCGCTTTCTTTTCTGGATCTCTTGACTTCCCTCCCCAGATATCTTTTTCACCTTGGTTTTATAAATTGAACCCAAGGAATGTTATCCATATATTTTTTAAAAATTTCAGTATTTCACAGATAATGAAAATGAGACCAAGAAAAAGTGCATCACTAGCCATATGGGCTTGTTTTCCTGGCTAGCCACAGAGTGCTGACTCTCTTGTGCTGTGATCTGTCCCCCTCCCTTAATTATAATTAATAATGGTACTGATGTCATAGGAAATTTCACTCTACACTTTCTTTTTTTTATATATATATATAATTTGAAGTCCAGGATTGTGATACCTCCAGGTTTTTTCTTTTTTTTAAGATTTTATTTATTTATTTGTCAGAGAGAGAGGGAGAGAGCGAGCGGGCACAGGCAGACAGAGTGGCAGGCAGAGGCAGAGGGAGAAGCAGGCTCCCCGCCAAGCAAGGAGCCCGATGTGGGACTCGATCCCTGAGCCGAAGGCAGCCGCTTAACCAACTGAACCACCCAAGCATCCCCACTCTACACTTTCAATATCGCCCAGAGTGTCTGGTATAGTCCTTGTCTTCGAACAGCTTCCATTCCAACAGGGAAGCATTCAGTGTCTACTGAGCAAAGGCATAGAAGAGGGACAGGACCATGTGCAGAAAAACCCTCTTAGTCTCCCTGGGGGCCCTCTTGGTGGGAACAGATCAGAAATATCAAAGATTCAGTATGCTAAAGAGTGTGAGTTCTGCAAAGGGGCTGCTGACACATACAACTAAAAATCCAGCCAGATAAACCAAATACAGGATTTCCCCCTCACTATCTGGCAGGTGGAGGGCAAGTGAGAAGAGAAGGGGAAGCTTGTGAGAAAGTCAGATCAGCTATGGAAAAATAAAGCAGTTTTCTGTGCAGTAGTTACAATGTCAGTAACTGTGTGGCCCCGTCAATCCCATGGGCACAGGGACTTTTATAGAGGAAGCGATCTGTACATTACTCATTCATACCTTTATTCCATGAGTGTTTGTTCAACCACTCCATGTCCAGAACTGTGCGAATAGAGCTGGACAGACCCAGTCTGGTTCTCTAAGATTCACATTCTAGTTAAGGGGAGCCAAATATTCAGGTTTATTAAGATCACTGTGGAGCTCCGAGGAGAGGCAAGTGTAAGGCGTTACGCAAGACCAAATGGGGCTCACAATCCAGGATCAGGAAACGCTTCCAGGCAGAAGCAACATCTGTCCAGCATGCTCAGCACACTGGTCTTCTTGTAGTTACGAGTTCCTCGCCGCTCCAGGGCACCTTCATCTGCTGTTCCCTCAGCCTCACATGCTGTTCCCTCCCATGTGACTATCTCCTCCCATGTGACTGTCTCCTCCCATACGTCTTCAATCTCGGCACAAACCCCACTCTCTCAGAGAGTCTTCCCCTGGGTAAACCTCCCAAACCGGCATGGCGATTCCTGTGTTGTTTTTCTTTCCTACTACTCTATTCCTTTCTTCTGTAACACGAATGTATCTGTATCTCTGTGAATATTTTTTTCTCAAGATTTTATTTATTTACTTACTTACTTATTTACTTTCTTATTTATTTATAGAGAATATGAGCAGAGGGGAAGGGCAGAGAGAGAAGCAGACTCCCCACTGAGCAGGGAGCCCGATGCGGGGGCTCAATCCCAAAACCCTGGGATTATGACCTGAGTGGAAGGCAGATGCTTAACCGACTGAGCCGCCCAGGTGCCCTCTATGTGAATCTTTAAATAATCATCTCTTTTCTTCGATAGCATGTACGTTCCTCAAAGTACACTTACCTCCGCTGCATATGCAATAGTGTCTGCCACACAGAGGACTCTCAGTAAATATCGGTGGGACATATGCTTGACCTTACCCAACAAAGGCAAGTCAGTTTCTTCATCTGCAAAATGGGATTTATGGACCCACTTTCTAGGGTTTGTGCAGTGTGGTTGGCTGAGTAACGACTCCCAGAGATTTTTCACATCCGCATTTCTGGAAGCTGTGAATTTCTTACTTTAAATGGCAAAAGGGGTTTTGCAGATATGATCAAATTAAGGATTTTTGGGTGGGGAGATTATCCTGGATTATCCATATGGGTGTGATGTAATCACAGGAGTCCTTGCAAGAGGCAGGCAGGAGATCAGCAGGACCGAAGGTGATGTGGTAATAGAAGCAGAGGGAGATTGAAGGTGTTATGTGGTTGGCCCTGAAGATGCAGGAAGAGGCTGCAGGCCAAGGACTGCTAGTTAGAAAGAGCCAGAAACAGATCCTCCCTTGGAGCCTTCAGAAAGAGCCACCCTCCTGATGCACTGATTTAGCTCTGGAAGGCTCATTTTGGATTTCTGACTTCCGGGACTGTAAGAGAAAAAAAAAATTATGTTATTTTAAGCCTCTCAATTTGTAGTAATTTGTTACAGCAGCAATAGGAAACTAATACACGTAGGGATCAAATAAGATAATGTGTAGGAAGACTCTTGGAAAAACACAAAGCCAGGAATCATTGTTAGTTTATGATGGCTCACCCTTGTTTATTACATTTCTGTGTGGTGCCTATGTAAGTTCCAGCTACCATAATGAGGAGAGATGCTTGAATAATAGCCCTCCACCCCAAGGAAGGGTATTTTTTCATAGTTTATAATTGCTATAGAGCTTGAAAATCTTCCAGGTCTTATAGTTCTTAATTATGCTCTCATGCATATGCATCAATTACCCACATGCTCCTACCTAGCTTGTTACTGCAAAGATATTTAAAAAAAAAAAAAATTGGAACAGTTTCCTCTGCATGCATCTCCCTCTGAAAATATCCTATGAAATATTTCACCTCCACTCCAATAATCTGCTCCATTTGGGAAATGCTTGCCAGTCTTCCCTGCTCGATAGAATT
This sequence comes from Mellivora capensis, assembly GCA_004024625.1. Taxonomy (NCBI): domain Eukaryota; kingdom Metazoa; phylum Chordata; class Mammalia; order Carnivora; family Mustelidae; genus Mellivora; species Mellivora capensis. The sequence continues at coordinate 5,682 of PISX010011668.1, read as the reverse complement.
AAACCTCCACCCTCATCGGCAGCCTCCGTGCTTGTTTGTTCTACCTGCCAATTCTCCTCTCCTGACTCCCGGTGGCTTAATTGCAGGTTTGGTCCTCTGGGTTTGTGTCTGCTTTGGTGGGTATGATCTGCAATCCAGTAGGGGCCAGGGAGTGCCTGACCCAGGTGCTTATACTTAAATGCCAGCAGGGGGGGGGGAGCGAAGGGGGTGTTGATGTTTTTGCTTGCTGTTTCTCCCTGTAGAAATGGCTCTGCAGGGAGTTCTGGTGCTCCAGAGGCCATTTTATCTGCAAGCAAAGGACTTTGTCAAGCGATAGCAGCATGTCACTCCCCAAGTGCCCGTCCCAGTGATTTTCAGGCCCGCCTGACTCGGTTTACCAACCCGTGAGTCAGTTTTGTTCTTCCCTGAGCCCCTCTTTTCCCTGTGTTCCCTCTCTCCTTGACTGCTCTGTATGAGAGATGCACCTGGGACCTCTGCCTGTTTGCGCCTGTTGGGAAGATCATAGATCTTCATGGGGCATTTTCTTCCAATGGACCCATGCCATTCTGTTGCCGAGCTAAAAGGCAGTGGTCTGTCTCAAGTTTTGACTGTCACGTTGAGCTTTAAAAAATGTCGTTTGTGAAACAAGAGATCTCACCTTTGGAAACCTTCATTTTATAACGTGAGTCGTGTCACTGGGTCAATTCCTTACCCTGTGTCTCCTTGTCTGTGAGATGGAGGTAATGATAATAGAAACATGGCGGAGGGTTGAATTAATGGGGAGGGTTTCATTAATTAATATGTGAAATGCTGTCACGCACAGAGCACAGTCACCTGGAGAATGCTTGTTTCCTCCTCTGCCCCCTCACCCCACTTTCACACTCGAGGGGTTTGAGGGGTATCCAGACCCTCCAGTGAGGTGGCTTTGAAGGAAGGTTCCCAGCCCAGAGAGTCAGATTTGGTTGGTCTGGGGAGAAGCCTGGGAGTCTAGCTGCCCCAGTGACACTGATGCTGGTGGGCTTCGGACCGCCTCCGGGACTGCTCCCTGGGCCGTGAAGATGGTGAGCTTGGGCCATGGCATCCGAAGGGTAGCGCCGGCATCATGTCAACTTTCCTATCATGACAGTGCCTGTCACGGAGGAGACATTCGACACACACTGGCCAGTGTTAGATGAGTGCCTCTGTGCTCTTTCACGATAACCTGATTTATTTTTTCAACTTTTACTCCTCACTGGGCAATTAGAAGACCATGTATAAAGTACATTAGGGCAACAACCCATTGCCTGAACTCTGGAACAAGTTCGCAGGGAGCATCTGGGATCCCCAGTCTCCCCCATTCCTGCATGTCCACATCTAACCATTATGTTCAGTAAGCCTCAGCTCAGAGCTATGTTTTCTCCATGGTGCCTTTCCCAGTTACAGCTAACACAACCCTTCTCCACTTCAGCCAGTTTCTCTCTGTCCCATTTAAAATAGGTTAACTCAAAAAAATAAAAATACATAAACAAAACAAAACAGGTTAATTCCTACAGGGCGTGCATGTCCATTAGCTCCCTCGGCACACTGCACAGCCCTTGCTGGTTTCTCCCTCGAATATCTCTCAATTCCATGCCCTTCCCCATCTGGGCATCACTGGCCCTGTCCCAGCCCCAGTCTTGCTCGTATCTACGACAGTGCTTCTCTGATCTGTCCACATCATTCTTTCCCCTTCCAAATTGTTTTTCTCTTTGCAACCAAAGGGAGTCTTGGAATACAGGAGTCTGATAGTATCAGCCCTCTAACCCTTCCTCACCCACCTGCCACTTAAAATCCTCTGGAGGCCCTTCTTCCCTGTGCTATTGGGATAAAGCCCACAGATCTGAACATGACCTTGAAAGTTCTATGGAGTTGAGCTGCCCTTTGCCTCTCTAGTCTCACTGGGCATTATCATCCCTTCACTTGGGACAGCCTGTGCTTCCTTCAGTGCAACAAACACACTGCCTTTGGCTACATGCCTTCGCACATGCCAGTCTTCCCCTCCTGGAGTGCTCTTCTCACCCTTGCCGCCTGGCCTAGGGAACTTTATTTTCAGCACTGAATGCAAACCTCACATCCTCGGGAAAGCCTCCAGTTCAGCCCCCTCCCCAGTCTAGATAAAATCCGTTGGTTCTGTGTTCTCCCCTAACTGTTCCCTCATTGTCCTCGTCTTCCTTTGTAATCATGTCAATAGTACCGATACTCGGTTAATGTGTGTCTCCAGGAGACCAGGGACCTGTCTGCTTTTGTTCTCCTGGGTCTCCTCTGCCTAGAAGGTCAGACATAACACACACCAGGTGAAGAGTTGGTGAATAAAGGAATAATGTGCAGCTTTTCCTTTGAGTGGGGGCTACTCTTTTGAACTCATTCCAAAAGCACCTGGTTTTCTTAAGTTCTAGGAATCCAAATTAAGCCATTGGTCTCTAGAAAAGAAGTCAGAATTGAAAAATTTGTGAAAACTGGTTTATGCGTTAACTTGGACTCGGGCAACCATGCTGATTGATGTGTTATGACTATCTTCATTAAGGATAAGTCCTCTAGTTCTGAAAGGAAGTAGATTTTGCTGACTAAATGACTTACAGAACAGACTCGCGTAGACAGATGGCTATAGGGTACTGCATCAACAGGAGTTGGGGAGACAAATGTTTTTCAACAAGCAGGGAAGCAGCTGTACGCTCAGATAAGTGGGCTACGGGCAGGTGATCGTGGAGGTGGCCATGTGGAATGTCTGGATGGAGATCCTATGCCATCATGTACCATATTGTATATGGTATCCTCCCTCCAGAAAGGAATCTCAGACTATCATGCGAGAGTAACTATGGTTGAGGGCCGCCTGTGTGGGTCAGTTGGGTTAAGCATCTGACTCTTGATTTGAGCTCGGGTCATGATCCCTGGGTCTTGGGATTGAACCCTGTGTTGGGCTTCCCACTCAAAGGGGAGTCTGTTTATCTCTCTCTCCCTCTGCCACTCCTCCTGCTCATGCTGTATCTCTCTCAAATAATAAATAAATTTTTTCTTTAAAAGAATAACTATAGTTGAGGGTAGGGAGTATAACAGTCATGGTCAGAAAAAAGACATTCAAAGGTGTAAAGAAAACATGGAAAAACAAAAGGAAGTATTGAATGACAGGCAGCAATGCATAGAAACTTCAGGAAATAAAGGGGCTCAGGAGAGTCCCCATCCCAGAAGCTGCAGTCGACATAGCTCGGGTTTCCTGCCCCTGTCAAGTCTTCCTCCTTGGCCGGTGGCTTCCAGCCCAGATGGAGGAGGTTGTCCAAGGCAGTCATGACTGTAGCGTGTGACCTGCTCTTGCCCCTTAATTCTCATATAATTGTTTGGTCTAGAGCAGTTTCCTGAGCAGAGTGGAATCATTCAGACTCCACTCTCAAAATTTGGAAGTGGAATAGTGAAGGGACTAAGAGAGTTCTTTGTCATAACTTGGGCCCTACGTGTAGATAGAGCTGGGATCAGAGTCCGCTCCAATGCAGGACCGAAGCTGAGATTACAAGTGCAGGAGACGCGAGTGACAAAGCAGAGAGGAGAGGATAGAACAAACTGGAGAGAGGCTGAGATGAAAGACTGCTTGTGTCAGAGAGAATTGGAGAGGGTTCTGTGCCTTTCAATTACTGAGATCCTCTTTCCAAGAGGCCCAGCTGGGTCAGGTGACCGCAAGTTCTGTATCTTTTCAATAAACTCTCCTTTATATGGGCTAGCTTAAATGAGTCCCTCTATTCTTTATTTTCAAAAGAAAAGTGAGAAGCAATCAGTGATTGAGCATGTGATGGAGTAAAGAGTTTCCACTTGAATTTGAGATGTACCTGGGAGGATTCAACTTTCCTGAAAAGTAGAGCCACAAACATCGCCTCAGAAGAAACAAGCTGGAAAATCCATGCTTGCAGCTAAGCTGAAAGCTAGTTCTTGTGTGTATGCATATAGCTGGCATTCTCTGTTGCACTTGAGTGAGGAGATTTTCCCGCCTGGACGTCGGACCCAGCATGAGTTGGGCTAAAGGGTCGTAACGGAGGAACCCCTGAACCTGAGGTCCAACATGAAGAGTCTTCTTTGTTGTCTTGGGAGGTGGTAGTGGGAATGACAGGCAGAAAGAATTGCTTTAGCTTTTCCCTCTTCCCCTCTAATCACCACTTGGCCTACCAAAGAGCTTGTAGTCCTTTCCCTGCTCTTCTGGATTATTTCTAAGGTCTTGTCACCGTGCTGATGCTCTTGTAAAATCACACTGGTTACTATTCCCTTTGGACGGTGTCTCAGCCACTAGCTCTAAATGCTTCAGATGTTCAAGGCAGCAGATTAAGCACCCTCCTCCTCGGCCTTGGTGTTGTCAGCTAGTCAGCAAGTGTTTACTGAGCATCCTCTGGGTGCCCATCTCTGCACCAGGTGTTCTGTGCCCTTGGCTTCTATGTGTGAAGAAAATAGTTAATTGACTACTGGATGTGCTATTCTGTTGGAAGGTTCTGACGCTTTGGTGAGCATTGCCAGGGCAACCAGACCAGGAGTCTCTTAATTAATTAATATCACAGTGATTGTACCCAACTCTAGCTAAAGAGGAGAGGAAGCTGGTTGGGATGATTTTCTTCTGGGTGGGGGATGGATGAAAGAGAAATACGGAGTTTTATAGCATAGTAGGGGGTTTGTCTCATTTTAAAGCCAACTGGGGAAAGACACTGAAAGAACTGGCAGGAGTGGGGGCAGGGCAGAGGTGCGGATGAAAATAGTTCAGCTCATAACCAGCTGGATGACCAAGGGAGAAGAGCTGAAGGTTAAAGGAAACTGTCACTGAAGCATCTATCAGGACAGAAACTCAACTTGCTGAGTTAGGGTTCTGGCTCCATGTCAAGTCTAGTCTTCTGATCAGGGTTCCCGAGAAGATCCACTGAAAAGGGCTCTCATGGAAACAACAGGGAATTCACAAAGAAAGACACATACATGTGTGTTTTGTGCATTTTTTAAAATATCATGTGTGTGTGTGTGTGTGTGTGTGTGTGTATAATAACAAAAACCGATTAGTGATTGTCCAACTTCCCCATGGGAACACAAAATTAATAAAACAAAGACTGCGCACGATGGTTTTTTACTAAAGATGCAAATTCCTTCTTCCCACAGGGCTGGCTGCCTTTTTGTGCTTAGGCGCCATTCTGCAGCTAAGGGTCTTGGGACATAGAGTGGACTCCAAAGGAACTCACTTGTAGTTTAAACTGAGCCAATCAGATTCTGTCTCTCTTCAAGGATTTCACTAAGAAACTAAATTAGCCAATAATCAGGAGCTTGAATGGGGGCCTCAGGGGAGGTCACAGAGACTAGTGCTAGGCAGCCATTTTGTTCTATGAGCACCCAGAAGCAGAGAACAAGACTGGGGAGAGAAGGAGAATTCCCTCCCTCATTCATTCTTTATTCATTTAAAACTATTCGATGAACACCTTCTATGCATCATACTCTCTTTAGGGCACAGATGATGCAACGTTGCCTAAACCAAAGTCCCTTTCCTCATAGAGTCTGCATTCTAGTGGGGCAAGCAAGAGATCTAGAATAAATAAACATAGCCTGTGTGCTCAGGCCATCGTAAGTGCTATGAAGGAAAAGAAAGCCCGAAGGCCATAGAGATTGATATTGATGGTTGTGAGGCTACTATTTTTGACAAGGAAGAAGGAGAGGTAGAACAAGGGACCCATCCAT
>PISX010011667.1:0-59760 GCA_004024625.1 Mellivora capensis | reverse complement strand
AAAAAAAAAAAAAAAAAAAAAAAAAAAAAAAAAAAAAAAAAAAAGAAAGGTGGAGGAGAGATTATCATATCAGATAAATTCTATTTTAAGCAAAAGACTGTAGTCAGAGATACAGAAGGACACTACATCATTCTTAAAGGATCTATCCACCAAGACGATTAAACAATCGTAAATATTTATACCCCCAATGAGAGCAGCCAACTACAGAAGACAACTGTTAATCAAAATAAAGTCATATTTATATGAATATATTAAGAGTAGGGGATCTTAACACATCACTCTCAGCAATAGAGAGATCATCTAAGCAGAAAATCAACAAAGAAACAAGAGCTTTGAATGACACATTGGACCAGATGAACCTCATAGATAGATACAAAACATGACACCATAAAACAACAGAATGCTCATTCTTTTCAAGTGCACATGGAATGTTCTCCATAATAAAACACATACTGGGTCACAAATCAGGGCTCAACTGAGAGCAAAATATTAAGATTATTCACTGAATATTCTCCAACCACAATGCTTTGAAACTGGAACTCAACCACAAGAAAAATCTTGGAAGGATTTCAAACAGCTGGAAGCTACAGACCAACCTGCTCAACAATAATTGGGTCAACCAGGAAATCAAAGAAGAATTTAAACAATTCATGGAAACCAATGAGAATGATGACACATCAGACAAAATCCTATGGAATATGGAAAAGGCAGTCCTAAGGGGGAAATACAGAGCTTATCTGAGCTTCATTAAAAAAAAAATAAATAAAAAATCCAGAATACACCATCTGTCTTACACTTTAAAGAACTGGAAAATCAACAACAAATTAAGCCAACTCCATACACAAGAAGGGAAATAATTAAGATTAGAAGAGAGATCAGTGAGTTAGAAACTAGAGATACAATAGAAAACATTAATGAAATTAGAGTTTCTTCTTTGAAAGAATCAATAAGATCGATAAACCACTGACAAAAGTAATCTAAAAGAAAAGAGAGAGGACCCAAATTAATAAAATTATGAATGAAGGTGGGAGATCATGACTAACATCAAGGAAATACAAACAATCATCAGAAATTGTTATCAAAAGTTATATGCCAATAAGTATCCAATCTAGAAGAAATGGATACATTCCTGGAAACCTATACACTTCCAAGACTGAAACAGGAATAAATTGACAATCTGAATAGACTAATATGTAGTAACAAGGTTGAAGCTGTGATCAAAAACCTCCCAAAAAACAAGTGCCCAGGACCTAACAGATCTCTGGGGAATTCTACCAAACATTAAAAGAAGAAATAATACCTATTCTCCTGAAGCTGTATCAAAAATACAAATAGAAGGAAAACTTCCAGACTCTTTTTATGAAGCCAGCATTACCCTGATCCCCAAATCCGGGAAAGACCCCATCAAAAAGGAGAATTCTAGTCCAATATCCCTAATGAATATGGATGCCAAGATTCTCAGAAAGATCATAGCTAATAGGAGCCAAAAAATATTAATTAAAAATATTAAAAAGATTTAAAAGATTATACACCATGGCCAGGTGGGATTTATCCCTGGGATGCAAGGGTGGTTCACCATTCACAAATCAGTGGAACAAATAGATAGACTGATAAATCAAATCAATAGAGAGAACAAATTGATAACAGAAGAGAGAAGAAGCACATGGTCCTCTCAGTTGATGTAGAAAAATCATTTGAAATAATACAGCAACCATTCCTGATTAAAACTCTTCAAATTATAGTTATTGAGAGAACATTTCTCAACTTCTTAAAATTTATCTATTAAAAACCCACAGCAAATATCATTCTCAATGAGGAAAAGCTTAGAACCTTCTCTTTGAGATCAGAAACATGACAAAGACGCCCAATTTCACCACTCTTGTTCAACAAAAAGTACTAGAAGCCCTAGCAACAGCAACCAGACAACCAAAAGAAATAAAAGGTATTCAAATTAGCCGAGAAGTAGTCAAACTCTCTCTCTTTACAGATGACATGATCCTTTATATGGAAAACACAAAATATTTTACCCCCATAGTACTAGAACTCATACTGCAATTCAGTAATGTGGCAGGATACAAAGTCAATGCACAGAAATCAGTTGCTTTCTTATGCACTAACAATGAAAACACAGAAAGGGAAATTAGAGAATTGATTCCGTTTACTCTAGCACCAAGAACCGTAAGATACCTGGGAATAAACCTAACCAAAGAGGTAAAGGATCTGTACTCGAGGAACTCCAGAACACTCATGAAAGAAATTGAAGAAGACACAAAAAGATGGAAAAGCAGTCTCAACCTGCTCATGTCACCTGACAGTGGTCAATTTATAATATGGAGCCATCATTTTCATGTATCTGTGGCCAATCTCTTCCCATACTGCATTGAGAAGACTGTCCTTTTTCCACTGTTTATTTTTCCTTCTTTGTCGAAGATTATTTGACCATTGTCCATATCTGAGCTCTCTACTCTGTTTTTATGTTTTATGTTTTATGGCAGTACCATGCTGTCTTGGTGATCACAGCTTTGTAGTAAAACTTGAAATCAGGTAACATGATGCCGCCAGTTTTATTTTTGTTTTTCAACATTTCCTTAGTGATTCGGGGTCTCTTCTGATTCCATAAAAATTTTAGAACAAGATAAGGTTGTGTTTTTCTTCTACGCCATTCTGACATCCATGCTCAACCCCATGATTTAGAGTCTTTGGAAAAAAAAGGCGTGATGGGAGCCCTGGAAAAAAAATATTTGCAATTGTTCACTATATTTTAAAATGTGAATATAAAGCCTCAGTGGATATCATTTTATTGAGTGTAAATGTTGTTTACACTATATGGATGCAATTTTAACTAGCTAATAACAATCACGTATTAGTCTAGGAGAGGACATATTTCATTCAAATTTTTAACATCAACCAAAATTATTATCAAAAAGATCTAAAAAAAGAGACATAGTATAAAATAGCTATGTCTTGATAATCACACTGAGCATATAATTCAAAATAATAAATTATAAAATTAGAGCAACAGTTAAGGGAGAAATCCGTAAGCTGTATTAACTCACCAGACAATGATCAGAAGCATGAATCCTGGACTCTTGTGAGAAGGAACAGGAAGCAAGGTAGATAGGATAGAAGGATAAGCCCACAGCCTTAAGCTCCAACTTGGTATGATCTAGAATCTTACCCTGCCATTAAAAACTAACACTTTGAGGATTCCACATTAGAAATCTGGTGCTTCTCAGCAATTTTATTTTGGTGGCTTAGAAATCAGCCCTTTGAGCTCCCTGCTCATCGGGAAGCCTGCTTCTGCCTCTCCCACTCCCCCTGCTTGTGTTCCCTCTCTCGCTGTGTCTCTCTCTGTCAAATAAATAAATAAAATGTTAAAAAAAAAAAGAAATCAGCCCTTTCAGAATCCATGAACAGGAATAGACTCCAGGAGACTTGATGTTTACTCTTTAAGTGAATCAAAGTCCTGTGTAACATTCCCATCATTGGTATCATTGATTCTTGTTGTTTGCTTCCTTGTAAGCAAGGGAATAAAATAATAGTATAAATTGAAAAATGGGCACCAGTTGACCAAGTAACTGCTTGATTGAAAATTTTGGGGAAAACCCAACACTCATCCAATTTCTGTTTTAGTTTAATGTGATTTTAGTGTGTAAAAGTGAACAAAGAAATTCTGAAGACTCATGGTATTTAAGGGAACCAAGAAACTGACATAGAATACCACATTAATTCTTTGACCTTTAAGAAGGGAATGCAAGGCTTCAAGTATGTATTAACTAGTCTCAAGGATTTTCTGACTGTAGATCAGTCAGCTAGTTTAAATAGAAAAAAACTATCCTTAATAGCCATGCTTTTAACCATGCATTCCTTATCTGAGACTTCACAGTTCATGACATGAAGCTTTCATCCTAACAAGTCAAACAGGGCCTGGAATACTAATGTCAATATTTCTAAATCTCTGCTGTCACTGACTATAATATCTGCTACAGGATCGATTAAAATAAACAGTCTATGCAGTAGCAAGTTCAAAGAGAGGTTAGTAGTGTAAAACCTTCATACTGTGTCATAATGGTATTATCAAGAGTTGGTAATCAATAAAACTGTCTGTGATCTATCTAGATTAGCTTAGCAATGAAGTGTGCCAGGGATCAATTTGTTATTTACCACCATTTAATCAGATTAGATTGGACAATTTGTTTAATCTTAGTGGGTTATTTTCCCTATTTGTAGTTTGTTACAAAACAATGCTATTCTCACAGTTATATCACGAGAATTTAAAAATAGCTTCTTCTAAAAGTGGTCATTTGTGACTTTATCTCTTGACTCTTTTTTTTTTTTTTAATTTCTTTTCAGCGTAACAGAGTTCATAGTTTTACACCACACCCAGTGCTCCATGCAATGTGTGCCCTCCACAATACCCACCACCTGGCTCCCCCAATCTCCCACCCCCCGCCCCTTCAAAACCCTCAGGTTGTTTTTCAGAGTCCATAGTCTCTCATGGTTCATCTCCCCCCCAATTTCCCTCAACTCCCTTCTCCTCTCCATGACTCTTTTTTTTTTAATTTAATTTTATTTTTTCAGTGATCCAAGAGTCATTGTTTATGCATCACACCCAGTGCTCCATGCAATATGTGCCCTCCTTAATACCCAACACCAGGCTCACCTATCTCCCCACCACTTCCCCTCCAAAGTGCTAAGTTTGTTTCTCAGAGTCCACAGTCTCTCATGCTTCATCTCCCCATCTGATTTCCCCCAATTCACTTTTCCTTTCCTTCTCCTAATGTCCTCTGTGTTATTACTTATGCTCCACAAGTAAGTGTAATCATATGATAATTGACTCTCTCTGCTTGACTTATTTCCCTCAGCATGATCTCCTCCAGTACCATCTATGTTAAAACAAAAGTTGAGTATTCATTGCACCTCATTAGCAGCTTTTTTGATATCAACTTGGTTAGATATTAGTTCTTTCATTTCTCCAGAAAGGGCTTTTATCTCTCCAGAGAGGGTTTCTCTAATATCTTCCATGCCTTTTTAGAGCCTGGCTAGAAACATGAGAATTATCATTCTGAACTCTAGATCTGACATATTACTAATGTCTGTACTGATTATGTCCCTAGCCTTCGGTACTGCCTCTTGTTCTTTTCTTTTTTTTTTTTTTGTGGTGAGTTTTTCCGCCTTGTCATTTTATCCAGATAAGAATATATGAAGGAGCAAATAAAATACTAAAAGGGTGGAAAAGACCCCAGGAAAATGCACTTTAACCAAATCAGAAGAGACCCCAAATCGTGGGAGGAAGAAAGGGGATAAAAAGAAGTTCAGAAAAAAAATTTTAAAAAAGAAAACAAATAAAAAAAGAAAAAAGAAAAAATATATATATTAGACTGGTGACTAGAACAGGGTCACCCACTTAATTTTGGGAGTATTTTGGATTCTTAGAAGAAATTACCTCCCAAAATTTTAAGGAATGAAAAACATACATCAGGGTAAACACAATGAAGGGATGGAATATGCCTATAAAGATGAATAATTTCTTTTTAAATTTTCTAAAAAAGGAGTTGATAAGTAAGTTGGTTGGGAGAATAAAGAAAAAGAAAGTGGAGAGAATTTGCTTGGACTGAGGACTAGAACAAGCCCGGAGCTAGATTTAGGGTTTATTTTGATCTATTAGAAGAAATTTTACACCAAATTTTTTAGAAGAAAAATCCCTATGTGTATACAAAAAAAAATAAATTTAGATACAATGAAGGATAAAATATGACTATAATAATTGTTTCAAAAAAGATTATTATTATTATTATGAAAGGTATTGTTTAGATAAACTAGTTAAAAAATGTTTAAAAGGAAAGGGTAAAAGTTAAAAAACAATTTAGCAGAAGAAAAAGAAAAAATAAAATAAAAAAATTAAATTAACTGCAAGACTAAAGAATCATAGGGAGAAAGCCATGAGTTCCATGCTTTGCTTTCTCCTCCTCTGGAATTCCGCTGTTCTCCTTGGCAAGTGAACTTGGTCTGGGCTTGATTTCTTGTTGCTCTTCTGGGGGAGGGGAATGTTGTAGTGATTCTCAAGTGTCTTTGCCCGAGGTGGAATTGCACCACCCTTACCAGGAGCCAGGCTAAGTAATCCGCTCAGGTTCGCTTTTGGGAACTTTTGTTCCCTGAATGCTTTTGTAGAGTTCTGGAGGATGGGAATGAAAATGGCAACCTCCCAATCTCTAGCCCAGAGGAGCTGAGAGCTCGGGGCCCCACTCCTCAGTGCACCCTCAGGGAAAAGCACTCGATCACTCCCGTCTCCCTGGCCTCTGGCCGCTCTTTGAGAAAAGCGCTTAGTCACTCCCATCTCCCCAGCCTCTGGCTGCACTCCGAGCTAACCCTGCCTGCGACTGGTTCAAGGTAACCCTGAGCTGAGACCTCACTCCTCAGCTCTGTCTCTGTAGCCAGCTTCCCCACTCAAGATGTCAGAGAAGTAGCAGGCTGAGACTATATTATCTAGCAGGAGATCAACTAGATAGCTTATCAAACCATTGCAAACACCTAGAAATCCAAGAGGAGATCAAAGAGAAAAGCAGCAATTCTAGAAACTGAAAATCGACCACTTTGTGAAAGGTAAGACCAGCTGAGAAGGGAATCCAAAGTGACGGGAAGATTAACCATGGGGGGGGGGGTCGGGGCTGGCTCCCTGCAAGCGATGGAACAACAGATCACTAAATCAGGACTTTTGAATGTCTGCTCCACCGAGGGACATTGCTCCAGAGGCTAAACTGGGGTGAAGCACATGCGGTGTCAGCATAGCCCCAGGTCCCGCAGGGTCACAGAAGGATTAGGGGTGTCTGAGTGTCGCAAAGTTGAGTACTCATCATTTCTGATTGATGCATAATATAACTGTGGCCATTGCGGTTATGAACATTGGGGTGCAGATGGCCCTTCTTTTCACTACATCTGTATCTTTGGGGTAAATACCCAGTAGTGAAATTGCGGGGTCATAGGGTAGCTCTATTTTTTAATTTCTTAAGGTATCTCAACACCATTTTCCAAAGTGGCTGCACAAACTTGCATTCCCACCAACAGTGCAAGAGTGGTCCCCTTTCTCCACATCCTTTCCAACACTTGTTTCCTGTCTTCTTAATTTTGGTCATTCTGACTGGAGTAAGCTGGTATCTCAATGTGGTTTTGATTTGAATCTCCCTGATGGCTAATAATGATGAATATTTTTTCATGTGTCTGTTAGCCATTTGTTTGTCTTCTTTGGAGAAGTGTCTGTTCAGATCTTCTGCCCATTTTTTGACGTGATTATCTGTTTTTTGAGTGTTGTGTTTGAGAAGTTCTTTATAGTTCTTTGATATCAGCCCTTTTTCTGTAGTATCATTTGTGAATATATTCTTCCATTCCTTGGGTTTCTTTTTGTTTTGTTGACTCTTTGCTGTGCAGAAGCTTTGAATCTTTTTATGTACATGTATTAATCTGTTCTATCACACAAGTGGGATATTTTATTTTTTTAAAGATTTTCTTTATTTATTTGTCAGAGAGAGAGAGAGTGTGAGAGAGTGAGCACAGGCAGACAGAGTGGCAGGCAGAGGCAGAGGGAGAAGCAGGCTCCCCGCCAAGCAAGGAGCCCAATGTGGGACTTGATCCCAGGACGCTGGGATCATGACCTGAGCCAAAGGCAGCCACTTAACCAACTGAGCCACCCAGGCGTCCCACAAGTGAGATATTTTAAAATCGCACTTGGAGTCAAAATTTTCTACACCTGTAAAAAGGAACAAAATTGAGTAAAAGAAGTACTTAGATTTATCACCTCCTCCATTTAATGAGATAGAAGATCTTTCTTCATTAATACTAACTCTGTTCACTTAATTCATTTATTTTATATTATATGCAATAATGTACCAAAGACAGTGCTTAACAAATATCAAGATGATCTCCCATATTTCCCAGTTTCTGTGAAATTTAAGTCATAGACATTTGATTACATCTGTGCAAAAGAGGTTGAACATGAGTAAAATGTATTATTTCCAGGCATCCATCTCTGAATTCTCCATGGAGACATTGGCAATCACATGATCCAGAAGGGCACAGCTGCAAAAGAAAGAGAACAATCTCATTCATGTGACCATATCTCATTGTGACAAGAAAACTTTGCTATCTTAAAACACTGAAGTTGCTTATTGTAATAGGTAACACTGAATGCCATAATACAGAATAACATATTATTGGTTTTCTGCTAATATTTTTCCAACTTGTTATAGGAACAATTCACCATAATATCATGTTTTTGATGAGCTTAAGGAAAATACAAGGTGCAGTGAATGATTGATTTTTTATCCTTCTAAAAATTATACATGCAGCATCCTCTGTATATTTTAGAAGAATGAGAAGCAGTAGGTTTAATCAAATTATTTGAAAAATATGCATAAATTACTGAGTACTTTTAGTTTCTTTCATAATTAATATTTTGAGATTGGTTGTCCCAATGTTCCTATAACAATATAAACTGGAATTTAAGTATTATATAATAATAGTTAAAATCCCCCATGTGCAAAGAAATATAGGATTTTTATATTTAAGTCTACTATTTAGAAATAACAGGTATTTATAGCTTTCGTGGATGTGTTAAAATTACCCAGGTGTCAGTTTGCATTTTGTTCATTCTGATTTCATTTACATTTTGCACCCTGTATTTTACCATTGTTATATACTGAAATATTAGTTTACTTCTCTGAATTGAACCCAACTTATTTTATGATACTATTTTTATTCACAGGAAAAAAAAAAACCACTTAAAACAATAATATTGTCCCTTCAAGGGATTGAAGCATGCCTGTATTTACAATTAGTCAGTCCAAAGTTTAAATTCTGCTAAATCAAGTAAGTGTCTCCACCCTTCCTCCCCCACCCACTTCTTCCTGGAACTCACTAAAGCTAGAAGAGTGGTTATGTGAAGGGTCCTATGATTAAAACTGCAATTGAGAACTTTATGGTTTGAGATAGTTCCCTAGTTCTCAGCAGCTTCCTTGGGTGTATTGATCCTAATTGTGATCATGAGTCTGACTTTCCTGCACCCCTGTGTGTTCCACCTCACTGTTAGCTCTTGATGCACAGGCTATGTACTATGGAAATAAGGTAGAGGGTCTTTGCATTTCCTCCCACATGCTGGCTTAGCCTTCACTGACATCAATGTCATCCAAACTCTGCCTTATACTCCATCCACTGGCTTCTCCAGCTACCAGTCAGGCCTGTAAAATAATCGCAACCTGTTTTCCAGGCTGTACTGGTATATAGGAACACAAGCCATTCTGAGCTTTCCAATCTTCAATAGCCATCCCATGCACTGGAAACTATATTTCTTGGGGGATGATTCTGCTCTCCCATACAGACCACAAACATCCCAAGTTAAGTATTGGCAGTTCATCTAAATGGTGCTGCTTATTAGATCTCCCACACCTATGCTTATGACAATCCGGGGTCATGTTAAAGCAGAATATTAAATGTCTTTCTTTTTGTAGAATTTTTTCTAACTTCCTTCCATAGGTCAAATAAAAGGTTTTGTAAAGAGTCATTACATATATTTTTGTCCTCTAAGAAAGAGAAAATAAAGACTATCTTTGGGGTACTGTGGTGGATCAGTCAGTTGAATGTCTGACTTTGACTTGGGTCATGATCTCAGGGTCCTGGAATCAAGTCCCAAGTCTTTGGTTCCACACTCAGAAATAAGCCTGTTTATCTTTCCCCCTGCACCTCCCTCACTAGTTCTCTCTCTCTCTTTCTCAAGTGAATGAATGAATGAATAAATAAACACTATCTTCAAAACTTTGTGTCTTTTTCATTTTTTAATGTGAGAAATAAACTGTTTAGTATTAACAAAAGAATGAATCGTCCAAGTAGCTTGGATTGCAAATTCAATGCACTTTGAAATTGAGATAATTTTCTTTGCCAAAAAAAGATTTAAAAAATTTTGCATTGGATCAACATTATAATTAATGTTTTTATTGGAAACATGTAAACAGTAAGATCAATTAAGTATCATCTGGAGTAAAAGCTGTATTAAAACATAGTTACAGGGATGTCTGGATGGCTCAGTTGGTTAAGCATCTGTCTTCAACTTAGGTCATGATCCCAGGTCCTGGAATTGAGTCCCTCATCAGGCCCTTTGCTCATAAGGGTCATAAGAGAGCTTGCTTCCCTCTCTGCTTGCTACTCCCTATGCTTGTGCTCTCTTTCTCTCTTTGACAGATAAAGAAAATCTATAAAAATATGTAGTTTCAAAATATAACAAACCACAGTGGTAATAATAGACATTATTTTATGTTTTCAGATATTTCTAATAGAATGAAAATTAACTAACAATATATAATCCCTTTACATATAACTAGAAATTTATACTTTTTAACCACATTAAGTTTTGTTATTTTTAAAATATCATGTAAACTGTGTGAATGATTAAAAGTTAAAATACAATGTAATTAAAGTTAATTTGATATATTTAATAAACTTAGGTATATAAATATAAATGTATATATTTATATATATGTATACTTAGGTATATATATATACATCTATATATATCCGGGTATATATTTATGTATTACACAAATGAATCTTACATAAATTATAGATATATATATATAATATTTATATATATATAATATATTATATTATGTTATACATATAATATATGATTATATATAATTATATAAAATAAATATAAACATAAATAATATATAATCACATACGTGACATATAATTTATAAACATTTATAAACATATATTTATAAATATATATACTTTATATTTATATAAATTATAATTTATATTTATATATATGTATATACATATATAATTTATATTTATAAACATAGCACATATAATTATATATGCTTAATTATATGTAATTATGTATATATAATATATGTAGAATATATGTACTATATATACATAAAATTATATCTATAAATTGGTATAATTAAATAAATATATGTATAAATTTGTATGTCAAATTTTCCTATTTTAATGTATTATATGTGTTGGTCAATTTAATAAAAATAAACTAATTAGTATGTGTGAGTGTAATATAACTATGTACTTACTGGATATTAGTACATAAAATAGAGAAATTCAGAACACCTGAATAAAATTATTTTTTCAATAATAAGAAATATTAACATAAACAACATTTGGTTTTTATCCAAGAATCTGGCAGGAACAAAGATCTGTGAAAACATCTGGGAAGTTTTCATTACCCCTCCCCACCAGGTTGGCCTGAGGCCATCATGCATTATTAAAGATTCTATCTCCAACCTTCTCTCAGGAGGCATTGCCACATGAACACAAACAAAACAACAAATACTAAGATTCACTTCCAAGTATGGAAGCCTACAGTCATGGTTGTAGATGAATCTATATGGATGTGTCTGAAATGTCAAGTACAGAAGTGAAAGGTAAGTTGTACATTTTCACCGAAAGTCCTCTAGGAAGTTTATGTAGGAAATGCATTTGGCACTGCCCAGAAGTGAGAAAGACAGTGACCTATTGGTTCTGATTTGTGTCTTTACGGAGAGACATGCAAATGTTATAAGAATACTTTGAATACAATTAATAAAGAATTGATTATAGGGGCACCTGGGTGGCTCAGTGAGTTAAGCCTCTGCCTTCAGCTCAGGTCATGAACTCAGGGTCCTGGGATTGAACCCTGTATTGGGCTCTCTGCTCAGCAGGGATCCTTCTTCCCCCTCTCTCTCTCTGCCTCCCTCTCTGCCTACTTCTGATCTCTGTCTGTCAAATAAATAAATAAATAAAATAAAAATAATTTTATTTATTTAAATAAAATTAAATAAAAATTAAAATTACAAAAATTTAAAATCCAATAAATAAATACATATATATGAATAAATAAAAACATATATAAATAAATAAAAACATATTTATACACATATATGTGTATATATATCTATATGTCTGTATATCTATATATATATCCCAGTAATAAGCAGTGGTGTAGGTCACTGAAAGTCCACAACTCATTAAGTAAATTAAGTAGAGGACTTCAGAAAGATAATCATATTTGGATTGTCATGTGCATAAGATTGCTTAAACATATCTTTAATAAATAAAGTAAAATTCAAACAATCAGATAGATACTTGTGAACTTTTTAAAGACAAAATTATATTTATGCCTAAAACTTACATTGTCTTCAATTCTGGGAAGAACTATTGTGATCACAAATAATCTGTCATAGACGGAAGGTGAAAACAGTAAAGTGGTTGTTATTGTGAATGACCTTCTTACCTGAATCATAGGGAATAAGACACAGCCCTACCCTCAAGGCTGCCACATTCATGAAATAGAGACCTTGAAATTTGAAGATAGGGGTGATGGATTCTAAAGTAAAAGTATAGGTGAGCTTGAATAGATTGACAAAAGACAGAAAAATGTATTTATCCGGAGCTGAACAAATAAATTTATATAATACAGTTTATTTAAGAGATAGTTAGAATATAAGTAAGATATAACACATTGGATGACTCCAGGAAGGGGACTGCAGGTGTTTTTTAATGATGTGATGCGCCCAGAGTCTGCTGAAGACTCTCTGACATGGAGAAGATGAAGGTGACAGCAGAAGTGAGAATGTTTATCTCGTGACATTTTCATAAGGACTTTATATTCTAGGCAGTAAATGTGATCACATGTAGGCAACTCAAATTATTATACACATTTTAGTTCCATTTTCAAATACCCTTCTGCCAAAGTGGTTGAATGTCTGGAAGGAGATGATGCTGCCATTCAGGGGGTCAATTAAGAGAGAGAGTTCAGAATAAAGTTACAGGTGGTGTCAGCATCGATGGCTTTTTATATAACAATGTTAGGCAGAGGGCCTGGAGAACAAGCACAGACAATAATTTTGTGTTTATTTGCCTTCAGAGCCAATTTACAGGCACAATGCCTAAATTGGATAAAAAGTCAGGGTCAGACTGAGACTTACTGAAACAGATTGCAGTGTCCACTTGTATGAGAACTGAATTCAACTGGAAACAACGATGATCCCAGGAACCAAGATAACAGCCAGAGTCCAGTCCTCAGGAAATGTACTGGAGGGTGTTGCTTACTCTATGTAATGCTGTCAGTGAGGGGGAACTGGTTACATGGTGCCTTATGCACTCACCTTTAATGAAATTCGTGTAACAGGAATAGTACGGAGAACCTGGCTTTGTGTTAGTGAGAATCAAATAAGAGTATAAAGAAAAATTTAAAAAAAAATCACTGTATAATCTTAGGTGATGAGTATACAAATGAAGAAAAGATGGAAAAGAAGATCAAAGCTACCATTAATTTAGAATTTCTCAGCCTCAACAAATTTGATATGTCGTGCTAGATAATCTTTTGTTCTGTGAGTGTCCTGTGTGTTGTATTTTGCAGCATCCTCTAGATGCCAGGAGCACCAGTACACCAGTGTCTCTGGACATTGCAGGATGACCCTGGGCAGAGGGCAATTCCAGCTCTAGTTAGGAACCAGCACGTTAACTGATAACTTACACCACATAAAGTGTTATAACTTATGCCACGTGTGCTAAGCAGTAACTATATATCCTTGTTTAATTTTTATGCCTGTTTAATGTGCAGGCAACAAGTTGCCAGAGGTAAATTCACCAGATCAATGTCATATTTCTAATAAACGACAACACTAGAATTAAATTGAAGGCTTAACACCAAATTCTAAGCAATTTGCTTGTGAAATGTAGCAGTATTAACCCACCCTGAAACACAACAAAAAGAACCATACATTTTAGTAATCTATGTACAACCTCACATGTATGTGTATAACTTTGACTCTAATTGATTTCAATTTGTGAAATTTTATGGAAATACACACAGAAATATAAATTAACAATGGATGTATTGGTTATTGACAAATTAATTTGTGTAAATATTAAATTAGATACTTAAATGTTTAAAATATTCAAGGAATACACAACATGAAAACATTAAGTTCTCTTTGTATCTCCTGTCTTGGGATTCGTTGAGTTAGGCTTTAGTGGAAAGAGGGAGTTCATATAGGTTTTCATATATGGATGAAGAATTAGATATTGTAACAAAGGTAGGGTACTTCCCATCTATACATGGATTTGCCCAGGTTGGTTCCTTGAAGCATTTCATAAACCAAAAATGATTTCTACAGAAACCATATCTTTCTATAGCAGGCTATTTTCTGGTAAGTATTTTTGCTGGTCTGAAAAGTCACTACAGGAAAGAAAGCAAGCAGAATTTTAAAATAGTTTTGTCTTGGGGATAAATCCCTGAATAGAGAATCAGAAAACACAAATTCTAGACTTAGCTCTAAACAGGCTGGTATATTAGTAAATAAATGACCGTGAATATTTGTGTCTTAGTTTTCTATTCTGTGTAACAATGAGAGCACATTTTAAGTATATGTACCAATAATAAATACATGAATTCTAAAATTGAGTCACTTTTTCTCAATATTTTACTTCCAAATTTCTGAGGAAAAGGGGGAAAAAAAGTAATGCAAGGAGAGTAGTTACAGAAATGTAGTATGTGATTCACTTTCAAACTTGCACAGCAACTGGATTATAGATTATGCATATCTGTTACCTGATTTACAGAGATAATATGAGAGCTATTTGATGAACATATCATTCTAGATAGTGATACCTTTTGACTGAAAGCAATGATGATTTAGGCTTCATTTAGAGGTCCTGAGGTATTACATGTTGGTAAATGATATTGCCAGGCCTCCCTTCTTTCATATACTAGAGGCCAGATGTATACTATTTGGTCATTATAGGGAGCCAGTGAGAATGCAGAACTGAGGAAACACATCTCTAAGGAGAAGATGTAAAATATGTAACTTTAATCTCTAAAGCAATTTAAATAATCTCATTAATTAAAATAAATTTATTTAAATAAAATTACTTAAATTATTTACTTAAACTATTTTAGAGCATAAAATATGTTATAAAATGCATTCAAAACCATCAACTCTATTCTAGGAATAGAGAGTTCATGTTTAAATAGATACTTTAATGAAAATATTGGGTGATTAATATGTGAGCTGTTCTTATTTCTGGTTCATTGCTTCTCATAAGGTAAAGGATAAACATATATTTTTAGCTCAGTGTAAGTTACTTAAGTTCTATGAATGTCTCTTGTTTTATGAGTGTGGATGGTGATACCCATCTCAGAAGCTTGTTGTCAAGTTGACATAACTTCTGACACTTCTCCAGGATGCTAGTGAGATGGTTAGCAAATTTCACGTGTGTCTTCTCTTCCACATATGGAAATGACCCAAGTTTAAAACAGATTCTCTCTCATCCAGTATGCCACTTCAGACCACTGCTATCAATTTTCCCTTGTGTGCAGTGAAATTAATGCTGATTCATAAATATCAAAGATTTCAGGGGATTGAAAGTAATAAATATAGGTGAGAATTTTTATAAATATA
This sequence comes from Mellivora capensis, assembly GCA_004024625.1. Lineage (NCBI taxonomy): Eukaryota > Metazoa > Chordata > Mammalia > Carnivora > Mustelidae > Mellivora > Mellivora capensis. Next base: position 44,308 of record PISX010011667.1, on the reverse strand, counting down.
CTATTCACAGGCTAGATATTTTTATTTAGGTGTCTAGAAGCAGAAGAAATGGGTAAAGGAAAGGCTCCTGTAAGATCAGGAACATGGCAAGGATGCCCACTCTCATCACTATTGTTCAATATAGTACTAAAAGTTCTAGCAACAGCAATCAGACAACAAAAAGAAATAAAAGGTATTCACATTGGCAAAGAAAAAGTCAAACTCTATCTATTCACAGATAATATGATACTTTATGCATTATATGTATATATGACATATATATTGGGCAGAGGGCATGATATTTCTCCAAAGACATATATATTCTGTGATATATATATATATATATATATATATATATATATATATATATATATATATATGACATATATATATGTCATATATACATATGGATTTGACTCTAATTGATTTCAATTTGAAATTGTATGTATTGGTTATTGACAAATTAATTTGTGTAAATATTAAATTAGACACTTAAATGTTTAAAATTTGTATATACAATATATACATATATATGTATATGTTTATATATATATATATATATATATATATATATATATAATCTTAAATATTCTTCATCCATTCATCCATTCACCTGTCAGTGGACAGTTGGGTTGCTTTCATAATTTGGCCATTGCAAATAATATTACAATTAACACAGGGTTGCATGTATCCCGTTGAATTAGTGGTTTTCTATTCTTTGGGTAAATCCCCAGTAGCATTATTACTGGATCATATGATATTTCTATTTTGAACTTTTTGAGGAATGTCTATACTCTTCTCCAGAGTGGCTGCACCAGTTTGCGTTCCCAACAGTGCAAGAGGGTTCCTTTTTCTCCACATCCTATCAAACACGTTGTTTCTTGTGTTTTTTATTTTAACTATTCTGACATGTATGAGATGATACCTCATTGTAGTTTTGACCTGAATTTCCCTGATTATGAATGATGTTGCATGTTTTCATGTACCTGTTGCCTTCTGGATGTCTTCTTTGGAGAAATATCATGCCCTCTGCCCATTTTTAATAAGAATATTTGTTTTCTGAGTGTTGAGTTTTATAAGTTCATATATATGTTTCAGATACTAAGACTTTATCAGATATGTCATTTTCAATTATCTTCACCCACTTAGAATGTTGGCATTTAGTTTTGTTAATATTTCCTTTGCAGGGCAGAAGCTTTTAATTTCAATGTAGTACCAATAATCTATTTTTTATTTTATTGCTCTTGCCTCAGGAGAAGTATCTAGAAAAATGTAGCTATGGCTGATGTCTGATAAATCAATGTCTGTGCTCTCTTATAGGATTTTTATGGTTTCAGGTCTCACATATACCTATTTAATCTATTTTGAGTTTATTTTGTGTATGATGTTAAAAAGTGATCCAATACCATCATTTTGCATGTTGCTGTCAATTGTCTCACCACCATTTGTTGAAGAAAATGTCTTTTTCCCATTGTATATACTTTCTTTGTAGAAGATTTTTTTAAAGAATTTATTTAACTTTTTGAACAATAGAGAGAGAAAGAGAGATCACAAGTAGGCAGAGAGGCAGGCAGAGGGAGAGGGAGAAGCAGGCTCCCTGCTGAGCACAGAGCCTGATGTTGGCCTCAATCTCAGGTCCCTGAGATCATGAGCTGAGCCAAAGAAAGAGGTTTAATCCACTGAGACACCCAGGTGCCTTTCCTTTGTAGAAGATTAATTGATCATATAATTGTGGGTTTATTTCTGGGTTTTCTATTCTGTTCCATTCATTTATGTGTCAATTTTTGTACCAGCACCATATTCTCTTGATTACAACAGCGTTGTAATATAATTTTAAGTCTAAAACTAGATATGCAATTTCTTTTTTTTTAATTTTTAAGACTTCTATGGCTATTCCAAATCTTGTGGTTCCATACAAATTTTAATCTTGTTTTTGTTTAACGGTAATATTTTCCTCATAAAATGAATTTGGAATAACTTCTACCTCATCTATTGTTTAGAACAGTAAGAGAATAGTCATTAACTTTTATTTAAATGTTTGATACAATTAACCTGTGAGGATGACTGGTTCTGAACTTTGTTGGGACTTGTCTGATTACTGTATCAATATCATTGATGGTAATCAGACAGTTCAAATTTTTCTATTTCATCCTGCTTCGATTTTGCTAGATGTTATGTTCCTAGAAATTTATGTATTTCCTCTAGTTTATCTAATTTCATGGCATATAATTTTTCATAATATTCCCTTGTAGGGATTTGTATTTAAATAGTGCTGGCTGCTATTTCCTCTGTTTCAATTTTAATTTTGTTTTTTTAACTACATCACTGTCTCCCTGTCTCTCTCTATTTTATTGAGACTAGCCAGAAGTTTAACAATTTTGTTGTTCTTTTCAAAAAACATGTTTTTTGTTTTAAACATTTTAAAATCCTTTTTAAATTTATATAATTAATCTTTTGTATTATGGGTTTCTGTAGATTATATATCATTTATTTTGGCACTAATATTTATTATTTTCTTCATTCTAATGTAGTTTTAATTTAAAATTATTTATTTATTTATTTATTTATTTATTTTTATTTCTTTTCAGCGTAACAGTATTCATTGTTTTTGCAAAACACCCAGTGCTCCATGCAATACGTGCCCTCCCTAAAACCCACCACCAGGCTCCCCTAACCTCCCACCCCCCCGCCCCTTCAAACCCACTCAGGTTGTTTTTCAGAGTCCATAGTCTCTCATGGTTCATCTGCCCCTCCAATTTCCCTCAAATCCCTTCACCTCTCCATCTCCCCATGTCCTCTGTGTTATTTGTTATGCACCACAAATAAGTGAAACCATATGATAATTGACTCTCTCTGCTTTTCTTATTTCACTCAGCATAATCTCTTCCAGTCCCGTCCATGTTGCTACAAAAGTTGTGTGTTCATACTTCCTGATGGAGGCATAATACCCCATTGTGTATAAGGACCACATCTTCCTTATCCATTTGTCTGTTGAAGGGCATCTTGTTTCTTTCCACAGTTTGGCGACCATGGCCATTGCTGCTATAAACATTGGGGTACAGATGGCCCTTCTTTTCACCACATCTGTATCTTTGGGGTAAATACCCAGTAGCACAATTGCAGGGTCATAGGGAAGCTCTATTTTTAACGCCTTGAGGAATCTCCACACTGTTCTCCAGAGAGGCTGTACCAACTTGCATTCCCACCAACAGTGTAAGAGGGTTCCCCTTTCTCCACATCCTCTCCAACACACGTTGTTTCCTTTCTTGCTAATTTTGGTTATTCTAACTGGTGTGAGGTGGTATCTCAATGTAGTTTTAATTTGAATCTCCCTGATGGCTAGTGATGAATATATTTTCATGTGTCTGAGAGCCATTTGTATGTCTTTGTTGGAGAAGTGTCTGTTCATATCTTCTGCCTATTTTTTTATATGATTATCTGTTCTGTGTGTTTTGAGTTTGAGAATTTCTTTATAAATCTTGGATATCAAACTTTTGTTTTTATTGTCAATTGCAAATATCTTGTTATTTCGTGGGTTGCATCTTTGTTTTGTTGACGTCTCCTTTGCTCTGCAGAAGTTTTTGATCTTGATGACGTCCCCAAAGTTCATTTTTGCTTTTGTTTCCTTTGCCTTTGGAGACATATCTTGAAAGAAGTTGCTGTGGCTGATATCAAAGAGGTTACTGCCTATGTTCTCCTCTAGGATTCTGATGGATTCCTATCTCACGTTGAGGTCCATTATCCATTTCGAGTTTATCATTGTGTATGGTGTAAGAAAGTGGTCGAATTTCATTCTTCTACATATAGCTGTCCAATTTTCCCAGCACCATTTATTGAAGAGACTGTCTTTTTTCCACTGTATATTTTTTCCTGCTTTGTCGAAGATTATTTGACAGGGTTCAGGGTCCATATCTGGTATCTCTACTCTGTTCCACTGGTTTATATGTCTGTTTTGATGCCAGTACCATGGTGTCTTGGTGATCACAGCTTTGTAGTAAAGCTTCAAATCAGGTAACGAGATGACACCAGTTTTATTTTGATTTTCAACATTTCCTTAGCAATTCCGGGTCTACTCTGATTCCATAAAAATTTTAGCATTATTTGCTCCAGCTCTCTGAAAAATACTGGTGGAATTATGATCGAAATGGCATTAAAAGTATAGATTGTATAAGTATAGGTAGTATAGACATTTTAACAATGCTTACTCTTCTGATCTGACAACATGGAATGGTCTTCCATCTTTTTGTGTCTTCTTCAATTTCTTTCATGAGTGTTCTGTAGTTCCTCGAGTACAGATCCTTCACCTCTCTGGTTAGGTTTATTCCCAGGTATCTTATGGTTCTCGGTGCTATAGTAAATGGAATCAATTCTCCAATTTCCCTTTCTGTATTTTCATTCTTATTATATAAGAAAGCCACTGATTTCTGTACATTGACTTTGTATCCTGCCACATTACTGAATTGCTGTATGAGTTCTAGTATTTTGGGGTGGAGACTTTTGGGTTTTCCATATAAAGTATCATGTCATCTGCGAAGAGAGAGAGTTTGACTTCTTCATTGCCAATTCGGATATTTTATTTCTCTTTGTTGTCTGATTGCTGTTGCTTGGACTTCTATAACTATGTTGAAAAAGAGTGGTGAGAGTGGGCATCCTTGTCATATTCCTGATCTCAACGGGAAGACTGTGAGCTTCTTCCCATTGAGGATGATATTTGAGTCCTAATTTGTGGCCCAGTATGTGGTCTATTCTAGAAAAGGTTCCATGTGCACTTGAGAAGAATGAGCATTCTTTTGTTTTAGAGTCGAATGTTCTGTATATATCTATGAGGTCCATCTGGTCTAATGTGTCATTCAATGCTTTTGTTTCTTTATTGATTTTCTGCATGGATGATCTGTCTATTACTGAGAGAGGCATGTTAAGATATCCTCCAATCAATGTATTCATATCAATATGACTTTTTATCTTGATCAATAGTTTTCTTATGTAATTGGCTGCTCCCATAGTGGTGGTACAGATATTTACAATTGTCAGATCATCTTGGTGGATAGTCCATTTAAGAATGATGTAGTGTCCATCTGTATCTCTGACTACAGTCTTTAGTTTAAAATCTAATTTATCTGATATGAGAATCGCTACCCCAGCCTTCTTTTGAGGCCCATTGGCACGAAAGATGTTTTTCCATCCCTTCACTTTCAATCTGGGTGTAGCCTTAGGTTCTAAATGGGCCTCCTGTGGACAGCATATGGATGGGTCCTGTCGTTTTATCCAATCTGCAAGCCTGTGTCCTTTTATGGGCACATATAGGCCGCTCATACTGAAAGTGATTTTTGATAAATACGTTTTTATTGACATCGTGTTACCTTTGAAGTCTTTCTTTCTGTTGATTGTCTCTATATATCTGTTCAATGATATTCTTAGGATTTTTCCTCTTTTATAGAACCACCCTCAATATTTCCTGCAGGGTCGGCTTGGTGGTCGCATACTCTTTTAAGCCTTGCCGGTCTTGGAAACTCTTTATCTCTCCATCCATTTTGAATGTCAGTCTTGCTGGATAAAGTATTCTTGACTGCATGTTTTTCTCATTTATTGCCCTGAATATATCTTGCCAGCCCTTTCTGCCTTGACAGGATGCTGTGTACAGGTCTGACGTTATTCTGATGGGCTTTCCTATGTACATAAGTAGCTTCTTTGTCCTAGCTACCTTCAAGACAGTTTCTCTAGAATTATAATTCCTCATTCTACTATCAGGTGTCTCAAGGTTTTTTGAGAATCTAAAATCTTGGTGGGGACCATTCTGCCTCTCTTACATGAATGCTGTTTCCATTTGCGGTCTTCAGAAAATTTTCATGAAGAACTTCTTCCACTATATCTTCTAGACTTCTTTCTCCTCCCCTTCAGGGATTCCAATAGTTCTGACATTGTAATGTTTCATAGCATCATTTATTTCCCTGATTCTGTTTTCGTGGATTCTAAGCTGTTTGTTCTAGGCTTCCATCTGATCTTTTCTCTCTGTTTGTCCTCCAGATAACTAATTCTATCTTCTGTCTCAGTTACCCTAGCTTTTAGAGAATTTAGATTAGATTGGAACTCGTTAAGAGCCTTGTGAAGATCATCCCTGGTGGCTTTCAGTTCTGCCCTAACATTGTGAATGTCATCCCTGGTGGCTTTCAGTTCTGCCCTAATCAATTCTGTTTGGTCGTCCATGGCTTTCTCCAACCTAGCTATTGCCTGGACAATTGTTAGCCTGAATTCCCTTTCCAACATAATGTCTATGTTGGTAGCCATTAGGTCTGTTGCAGAGGGCCCATCCTCTGAATTTTTCTTCTACTGGGCATTCCTTCTCCTAGTCATTTTGGTGAGAGATGGCTGAACGGATGTAGCTGGATGTTTCGACCTTGGTGCAGTGAAGGTGCACCCTGGAATGCTTCAGAGCAATCAAGAGTCCCCACCCAAATGAAAGAAAAAAAAACAGGAAAGAAGAAAAAGAAAGAGAGAGAGAGAGAGAGAGAGAGGAAAAAGAAAGAAGGATAAAAAGAGAAGGCTCAGCCTAAATGGAACCCAATGTAAGGTTTGTGAAGTATACAAACAAAAACAAACAAAAAAGCCTGATACAAGTATATGACAAGAGAGGAAAAATATATATAAATACATATGTAGAAGCAAAACAAAAAAACAAACAGCCAAACAAAAAAAGAACCTCATCAAAAAGAACCCCACATATAAGATTTATATACTACCAGGACAAACACAATTATACAGAAATACTGCCAGGAGAAAAAGATGGGAAAGTGGTTGTAAATTCTCAGTGTGGGCGAGGAAGATTATTTTGTTTCTTCCTGGATGTATTTTGATATCTTTTTTAAAGGACACAACTTTCCTATGATAACAGGGGATTTAAAATTGGTTTACCTATAGGGGTAGCATTGATTGGGGAAAGGGGATTACCTTAAAGTTTAACTCTATATGAATATTAGTAAATAAAAATAAAGAAAAGAATGATCTATACTAAACTAAAGTAAAATTTTAAAAATAATTAAAAAAATAAAGGAACAAAAGAAAAACATGAGTATATATATCAAAAAGTTCAGGTTCAAAGGTTATTATGGGATTTGACACTGGACATCTCACTGTGATAGTAAATAGGCTAAAAAAATCTATATAAAAAATTTAAAAAATTTAAAAAAATAAAAAAAATGAACCAGAACAGTGGGAACGAATTAAAAATTAAACATTGTATCTATGAAGTAGTAGTGATTATTCTCTTCTCGGTTTAGTTAGTTTTGTTTTTTTTTTTTTCCCGGTTGGCTTTCTGGGGCAGTGGCCAGTGGCGTATGTTTTCAGGCAGTGTTTCCTGAGTTAAGTCCTCCCGCCCCCCTCAAGGGGATGGGCTCTGAGGAAACCAGCCCTTCACGCTTTTGTTCTCTGGAGGTTTTTATGTCTGTTCCTTTGTTTTCTCTCCCCTTGGCAGCTCCCAGTGGTTCTTGGAGGTTTAGAGGAAAGCAAACTACACCCAGACCTCTCTCCCGGATAGAAGCTCCAGTCCGTTCCCCTGTGTGCTGCAGAGCACGTTCCCAGCCGCGGTCTCTGGGGACACCTGTGTGTCCTGCTTTTACTCAAAACCACAACATCGGTGGCTATCTGGGCAGCTCCAGACTGCCAGAGAGGTTCCATGCAGTGATCACACCCTGAGATTTTCCCACTGGCCCAGGCTGGGAGCTCTCAGACTTTCCAGTTCTGAGAGCGCAGAGCTGGCGCCTACGTGCACCTCTCTCATGGGAGGGTGTGGGACACGCGCATCTCAGGCTCTGCTAGTGTGGCATGGCGCACGTGTGGGGATTGCAAAGTGGCTGTTTCTGGCGCATGAGGGTCCCAACCCCTCTGGCACGCCAAGCGCCCTTAGGAGGTCTCCTTGCAGCTCAGGGACCAAGACCTGGTTTCTCCACTGCACTCTCTCTGGTTCAGTGCAGGGGTGTCTGTCCTCAGTGGGGGACTTAAGCCCCTGTACATATCCATTCCAATTCCCACAATTTCACCCTGTGATCCTTTGTTCTTTTTGAGTGCTTTCTACCAGACTTCAAGTTAATGCTGGTCCCCAGATGCAGGATGCTCTTGTTGGGGTATTACTTTCCAATGGGTCGCTTCTGGTGGCTCCCTCCCCCTTTTTTTTATCTTCCGATACCAGTCCCAAGTTCCCACTCTGCTTTACCTTCCCACTGGCATCTTCTGCCCCTGTAGAGATCCAGACGTGTAGAATTCTGATCTCAGGCTGATTTCATGGGTGATCGGAGTTCCTTGGTAGGTAATCAGCTCACTTTAGTGGACAAGTTGAAACAGCGCCTCTTCTTACTTCCCCGCCGTCTTGTCCCTTTAATTTAATTTTTTAAATTTTATTTTATTTTTTCAGTGTTCCAAGATTCATTGTTTATTCACCACACCCAGTGTTCCATGCTATATGTACCTTCCTTAATACACACCGAAAGGCTCGCCCAACCCACCACCCACTCCCCTCAGTCCCTCAGTTTGTTTCTCAGAGTCCACAGTCTCTCATGCTTCATCTCCCTCTCTGAGTTCCCCTGACTCACTTCTTCTCTCCTTCTCCCAATGTCCTCCATATTAGTCCTTATGCTCGACAAATAATGAAACCATATGATAATTGATTCTCTCTGCTTGACTTATTTCTCTGAGCATAGTCTCCTCCAAAGAAGATATTCTCCTGGTTTTAAAAGGTTTTGTTTATTGTTCTTTTTCTAGCTCATTTAAGTGTAATGATAGGGTATTTATTTCAGATTATTCTTGCTTTTTAAAATAAGCCAGAATTACTGTAAACTTCCATTTTTTTTTAAGATTTATTTATTTATTTATTTGTCAGAGACAGAGGGAGAGAGAACAAGCGAGCACAGGCAGACAGAGTGGCAGGCAGAGGCAGAGGGAGAAGCAGGCTCCCTGCCAAGCAAGGAGCCCGATGTGGGACTCGATCCCAGGACGCTGGGATCATGACCTGAGCCGAAGGCAGCTGCTTAACCAACTGAGCCACCCAGGCGTCCCTAAACTTCCATTTTAGAACTGCTTTTGCTGCATCCTAAAATTTTATCCTAAATCCTAAATTTTATCCTAAATCCTAAATATTTTAGGATTGTCATATTAATTTTTATTTCGAGAAATTTTATGACTTAGATTTTTTTTCTTACTTTGTTGAAACTTGTTTCATGGCCTAATATATGATGTAATCTAGAGAAGATGATTTGAAAAGAATGTGTATTCTGCTGTTTTAGGGTGGATTGTTCTGAATATATGTGTTAAATCCATCTGGTCCATTTTGTCATTCAAAGGCAATGCTTCCTTCTTGATTTTCTATATGGATGATCTGTCCATTGATGTAAGTCAGAAATTAAAATTCCTTACTATAATTGTGTTATAAGAAATTAATTCCCTTATTTTTAATTAATAGTTGTATGTATTTCTATGTTCTAACAGTGGGTGTATGTATATTTACAATTGTTATAACATCTTGTTGGATTGTTCCCTTTATGGTTATATAGTATTCTTCTTTGTCTCCTGTTATAGTCTTTGTCTTATGGGAAATTTTCTTCAGTTTGGGGAACCAGGATGGTTCATTCAGCTGAATGTTGCACTCTTGACTTCAGCTCAGGTCATAATCTCTGGGTATTAAGAACAAGCCCTGCATCAGGCTCTGAGCTTGGTAAAGAGTCTGCTTGTCCCTCTCCCTTTGCACCACACTGTGTGTGCACATGTGTTTGTGCTTTGTCTCTCTCTATATAGTCCATCAATAAAATCTCTTTAAAAATATGTTTTGTTTAATATAAGTATTGCTACTACACTAGCTTTCTTTTGACATATATTTGGATGCTAAATGTTTCTCTATCCCCTAACACTTAATCTTAAGGTAAATTTGGGTATGATATTTGTCTCTTGTACACAGTTTATGGATTTTTAAAAAGATTTTATTTATTTATTTGACAGACAGAGATCACAAGTAGGCAGAGAGGCAGGCAGAGATCGAAGGGAAAGCAGGCTCCTCACTTAGTAGAGAGCCTGATGCAGGGCTCGATCCCAGGACCCTGAGATCATGACCTGAGCCAAAGGCAGAAGCTTATCCCACTGAGCCATACAGATGCCCCATAGATTTTTTTTAATACACTCCGTCACCCTGTCTTTTGATTGGAGTATGTCATCCATTTACATTCAAAATAAATACTGGATAGACTATCTTTTTTTTTCCATTGGATATTTTTTCCTGTTTGTCAAAGATTAGCTGACCATGGAGTTGAGGGTCCATTTCCAGAGTCTCTATTCTGTTCCTTTGATCTATGTGTCTGTTTTTGTGCCAGTACCGTGCTATCTTGCTTATCACAGCTTTGGGATAAAGCTTGAAATCAGAGAATATTATGGCCCAGCCTCGTTTTTCTTTTCAACATTTCCTTGACATTTCCGGGTCTTTTCTGGTTCCAAACAAATTATTTGTTCCAGCACTTTGATAATGCCTTTGGTATTTTGATCAGGATGTCATTGAAAGTATATATTGCTCTGGGCAGCAGAGACATTTTAATACTTTTTATTCTTCCAATCCATGAGAATGGAATTTTTTTTCTTTCATTTTTGTGTCTTCTTCAATTTATTAATAATAATTGTTCTGTAGTCTCTAGAGTATAGATCCTTCACCTCTTCAGTTAGGTTTATTTCAAGGTATCTCATGGGTTTTAGTGCTATTTTAAGTGGAATTGATATCCTAATCTCTTTTTCCACAATTACATTGTCAGTGTATAGGAAATTAATTAATTTCTGTGCATGGATTTTGTATCCTGCCACATTATGAACTTGCTGTATGAGTTCTAGTAACTTGACGGTGGAGTCTTTCAGGTGTTCCATGTAAAGTGTCATTTCACCTGCAATGGGACAGTTTGACTTTTTCATTGAGAATTTGATTTTTTATTGTTGTTGTTGTTGTTATTGTTGTTTATATTTGATTGCTGATGCTGGGATTTCTAGTACTGTGTTGAACAACACTGATGAGAATGGACATCCTTGTCGTGTTCCTAATAAGAGAAAATCTTTCAGATTTTGCCCTTTGAGAATGATAAATGGTGATGGGAAAATGGGGCAGCTATATACAGAAGAGTGAAACTCAACAATTCTCTTACACCATACACAAAGATAAACTCAAAATATATGAAAGACCTCAATGTGAGGCAGGAATCCATCACAATCCTAGAGTCAAACATAAGCAGGAACTTCCTTCACATCGACCATAGCAACTTCTTTCAAGACACGTCTCCAAAGACAAGGAAACAAAAGTGAAAGTGAGCTTTAGGAATTTCAAGATAAATAGCTTCTGCACATAAAAAGAAACAGTCATCAAAACTAAGAAGGAACCTATAGAATGGGAGAAGATACTAGCAAAAGTCTTTTCAGATACAAGGCTGGAATCCACGATCTGTAAAGAACTTCTCAAACTCAACACCCAAAGAACAAATAACCAAGTCAAAAAAATGGGCAGAAGACATGAACAGACACTTCTCCAAAGAAGACATACAAATGGCTAACAGACACATGAACAAAATGCTCATGATCATTAGCCATCAGGAAAATTCAAATCAAAACCACACTGAGATACTACCTTACACCAGTTAGAATGACAAAATTTGACATGGGAGTAAACAACAAATGTTGGTGATGAAGTGGATAAAGGGAACAGTCTTACACTCTTGGCGGGAATGCATGTTGGTAAATCCACTTTGGAAAACAGTATGGAGGTTCCTCAGAAAGTTAAAAATAGAGCTACCCTATGACCTGCCATTTGCATTACTGGGTATTTACTCCAAAAATACAGTTTTAGTGAAAAGAAAGGGAACATGCTCCCCAATGTTCAGAGTAGCAATGTCCACAATAGTCGAACTGTGGAAGAAGCCACGATCCCTTCAACAGATGAATAAATAAAGTTGTGGTCCATATATACAATGGAATATTACTCAGCCATCCATTTGCACCAACATGGATGGAACTGGAGGGGATTATGCTAAGTGAAATAAGGTAAGCAGAAAATGACAACAAATCATCGTATGGTTTCACTCATATGTGGAACATAAGGAATAGCATGAAAGACTTTAGGAAAATGAAGGGGGAAACCACAAGGGGCAACAAACCATGAGAGACTATGGACTCTGGGATACAAAGCAAGTGTTTCAGAGGGGAGGGAGTTGAATGTGATGGGTAGCCCATCGCTAGCCCAGTGATGGGTATTAAGGAAGACATGTATTGCATGGAGCACTGGGTGTTATATGCAAACAATGAATCATGGAACACTACATCAAAAACTAATGAGGTATTGTATGGTGACTAACATTACATAATAAAGCTAAAAAGCAATTATTGATAGATAATTATTTATTCCCTTTTTTTTTTTACTTATTTTGTGATTGTATTTGTAGGTTTTTTCCTGATTCTTTCTTGTCTTTTCTGTTTTTCATGGTTGGGTGTTGTTTCTTTTTTTTGTTTTTTGTTTTGTTTTGTTTTGTTTTGTAATGATATAGTTGGATGTCTTTCTCTTTGTTCTTTGTATATCTAGTGCTGGATTTTTATTTGTGGTTACCATTATGCTTGTATATAGAATTTTCTGGTGTAGCAGTCTATATTAAGTTGATGATCACTTAAGTTTGAACACATTCTTTACTCCTATCCCTGGCATACTTGTGTATGCCTGGTATATTGTGTCATATTTCACAACTGTCTTTTTTCTGAAACCCTTGACTGATTTTTACAGAAATACTTATTTTTCATCGTGTGTGTGTGTGTGTGTGTGTGTTTGTGTGCGCGTGCTTCGCTTCCCACTTTCATACTATCATATATGGTCTTTCCTTTTCACTCAATGAATTCACTTTAATATTTGTGTAGGGTTGGTCTGGTGGTCATGAACTCTTTTAGTATTTGTCTGAAGAAATCTTTTTCTCTCCTTCTATGCTGAATGATGGCTTTGATGGATAGAGTTTACCTGGCTGCAGATATTTCCATTTTTGCACTTTGAGTATGTTATGGAGCTCTCTTCTAATTTGGAAATTTTCTGCTGAAAAATCCCAACAGGATTGTGTGGGTTACCTTGTATGTAATGGTATTATTTTCTCTTATTGCTTTTTTTTTTATCACTCCCTTTTTCCCCATTTTAATTATTATGTGGTTTGGTATGGATATCCTTAGGTTGATTTTTTTCAGGGTTTTCTTTCCTTCCTGAATATGGATATCTGTTTCCTTCATCAGATTAGGAATTGTTTATTCAGATAAATTTTCTGTCCTCCTTTCTTTCTTCTTCTGAGGTTTCTATCACGTTGCTGTTACTACACTTGATAGAGTCACAGAGTCACAGAGTCCTTTTGTCTATTCTCATTTTGCATAATTTTTATCTCTTATTTGCTCAACATGATTATTTTCCATCAGTCTGTCTTCCAGGTTGTTAGTTCATTCCTATGATTTCTGTAGTCTGATATTTGTCCTATCAAGTACATTTTTTATTTCATTTGTTATGTTCTTCATTTCTGAATGGTTCCCTTTTATCTCTTTATTAAGGGTTTCACTGATGCCCTCCCCTCTTTGCTCAAATCCAGTGATTGTCTTTATGATCATTACTCTAAATTCTCTAATAGTCACTTTACTTATATCCATTTTGCTTTGGTGTTTTGCAGGGTCTTTGTTCTTTTCTTTCATTCGGGATATATTCTTTTTTCTTTTAATTTTGTTTAACTCTCAGACTCCATTACTTTGTGTTAGATAAGTCAGCTATATCTCCTGCTCTCATAGGTGATGGCCTTATGATGAAAAGTTCCTGTAGTATCATGTAGTGCAGTGTCCCCTGTTCTCCAGAGCCTGACACTTAACAAAGTGTCTCCAGTGAGTGTGTGCTTTGCCACTGTGTCCTGGCCATTTTTTTTGTTCAGTCCACTTGTCTGTAGAAGCTCTTTTTTCCTGTTGTGGGCCCTGTCTTGTCTCTGTTCAGGGTGGAGTTTATGTTTACCATGTGTGCAGTGGTCTGCTTGCAAAATGCAACCTGCCACCAGTGCCACTGGAAGTGAGGCTCTGCAAAACTCATAGGTGTAAAGACTCAGAAAAGGCAGGGATTTGTGCTGGTTTTTGGAGGGTACCAGTAAATATAAGACTGATGAAAGCTTGAATGGAAAAGATGGAACCACAAAAATGTAGGCAGGGGTGAGGTTTGTTGTAATCAAGTTAGGTAATGAGTGTCTGCACAGTTGTCATTTGTGCAGGTGGACCTATGGTAATGCTATGGAGGAGCAGGAGAAGGAAATGTTACCTATTGGCTTCTTTGTTCATGGAGACATATTTCTGCAACCCCTGTATCTCTGGAAAACATTTAAAGATGTTTTGTCACCTGGGTGGCTTAGTTGTTGGGCATCTGCCTTAGGCTCAGGGGTGGCTCAGTGGTTAAGCATCTGCCTTCGGCTCATGTCATGACCCAAGGTCCTGGGATTGAGCCCCAAGATAGGCATCTTGTTCAGCAGGAAGCCAGCTTCTCCCTCTCTCACTCCCCCTGCTTGTGTTCCCTCTCTTGCTGTCTCTCTCTGTGTGCCAAATAAACAAATAAAATCTTAAAAAGAAAGGAAAATAAAATAAAAGGAAAGAAAAAAAATAAAAGATTTCAAGATTAGTAAATAATTCACTCCCATATGTCCAGGTATTTTTCAAACTGCTGTTTCTAAGCTGTATCTTCATGGGCTAATTGTAATGCTATCTCTTTAAGAACAGGGGCTCAGCTTTCTAATGCCCTTGGGGCTCTCACAGAGCTTAGCCTGATTTTTTAAACCCCAGGCTTTAATTTCTACCAACTAATTGAAAGAACTCATGAAAGTCAGCCCCTCTTTCTTTCAATGTCAAATTTTAGGGGAATTTGTCTTCCTCATGTGAGTTCCTAGCGGGAAAACCTGTTAATTACTCTTCCCCAATATAGTGGTTCCTTCCCTATTATGGATGGTCATGGTTTGTTTTGCTCATCAAACATCTCCCCGGCTTTGCTAATTCTTCAAACTGACCTCTTCTCTACCTTTATTTGTGGAGTTTCCTCTGCCACTCTATGGGTCCTTCTCTGGGTTATTTATGCTGTTGGGAGTGTGACCTATTTGCATCCATTGGATGAAGTCAGTAATGGCCCTTTTACTTTGCCATCTTCCCAGTCTCCCTAAGACATTTTAAACTTTTATTCTTCTACTTGGAGATCCTTGAGCAAAATACTGAGGGTTGCAATATACATGGTTTATAGAAGATCTGGAGAAGAGTCTGCTCTATAATAAGAAATTAAAATGGAAGTTTTAAAGTAATGATAATGGGGGAATGTAATAGTACTATGTATTTATACCTGATGTAATTAGGCAATAAACAATTGTACTTTTCTGAGTCCACACCATGAACTGATAACTGATTTTCAGGAAGGTCTATTCAACAAGGTAGGACACAGTGACAAGAAGGAAATCCATCTTATCAACATGAGAGAAAAAAAAGTTACAGTTATTTATATATGTCTGAAAGGGTAATGTAACCTTGAATGAAAACATAAACACTTTCCATGTATTACTAAATGTATTCATATTATGAACCAAATGAATATATGAACTGATATAAACTTGTATTCAGTCTTTGCAAAAGAATTATGTTTATATTTAATTAAAATATGTAGTATTTTTAATATGCGAATTTGTGAAGGGCATAGAATTATTCATATTCTACTCAGGTAGATATAGATACTTTCTTTTTGTTGTTTCATTAATTCTTTACAGAATATTTTGAATGTAAATGCTTACCATCCTAGACTATAGCTTTATGTAACAATATAGAACTTATTTCTCCCAATAGGAAACTTTATTTACTTAAGGAATTAGGTATTCCCTGAAAACTTCACAATTGCACTAAATTTTTTGAAAAAAAAAAGTAAAAAGCATATTTTTTATATATTGCATGTGTTATTCTCTTTTTCCAGGGAAACCAAATAGAATATGGAAAATTACAACCAAACAACTGATTTCCTTTTATTAGGGTTGTTTCCACCATCAAGAATTGGCCTCTTTCTTTTTATTCTCATTGCACTTATTTTCTTAATGGCTCTTTTTGGCAATCTCTTCATGATCATCCTTATCCTCCTGGATACCCATCTCCACACACCTATGTATTTTCTACTTAGTCAGCTCTCCCTCCTGGACCTGAACTACATCTCCACCATTGTCCCCAAGATGGCTTCCAGTTATCTCTCTGGAAACACGTCTATCTCACTTATTGGTTGTGGGGTTCAGAGCTTCTTCTTCTTGACTTTAGCCGTTGCAGAAGCACTACTCTTGACATCTATGGCATATGATCGTTATGTGGCTATTTGTCTTCCTCTTCACTATCCTGTTCGCATGAACAAAAAAGTCTGTGTGTTAATGATAATAGGATCATGGACAATAGGGTCTATCAACTCCTGCGCTCACACTGTATATGCCCTCCATATACCTTATTGCCAATCCAGAGCCATCAATCATTTTTTCTGTGATGTCCCTGCCATGTTGACTCTGGCCTGCATGGACACCTTGGTCTATGAGTACACAGTGTTTGTAAGCACCACACTCTTGATTGTGTTTCCTTTCATTGGCATTGCATGTTCCTATGGCTGGGTTCTATTTGCTATCTGCCGCATGCAGTCAACAGAGGGGAGGAAGAAGGCTTATTCGACCTGCAGCACCCACCTAACTGTGGTGACTTTCTACTATGTACCCTTTGCTTACACTTACTTACGCCCAAGATCCCTCCGATCTCCAACAGAAGACAAGGCTCTGGCTGTCTTCTACACCATCCTGACCCCAATGCTTAATCCCATCATCTACAGCCTGAGAAACAAGGAGGTGATAGGTGCCTTGAGAAGAGTGATTCAGAGGATGTGCTCTATAAAAATGTAGAGTAAATTCTCATTAGTCCCTTGGCCTCAGAAGTGGATTACTTGTACCTTGTATACTCCTTAAGAACATTGTTATTCCAGGATTGAAGAGAGGGACTAAAACAATCTAGAAGATTAAAATAATTGAGATTTGACCAGATAGTTATATATTTCTAAACACTTGTTCTGTTTTTGATATGGTAATTTTCAGTCAATAAAAAGGACATAGTATTTCCTCTATCTTGTTTGCAGGTTTTTCTAATATGTAGAAATTATAATAGGAATTACCCAACTTGAAGGTATCATTCAGTATAATAGTTCTACTGTCCTTAATATATATCCCAAAGTGACTAAAATAATACAAAGAACAATAAATGCCATCACCTTGGTCATTCTATTGATAACCAAAATATTGTTTTATTTCTATTATAGTCTATTCTTAACTGATGCGTATCATTATTTTAATCTCCAGATTTTCAGGACAGGTGATAGATATAGAGGTTTGTCAGAAACCTCTGCACAAATTAGAATTTCTTACATCACTAGGGAGGAAATATAAAAAGTTTGCATCATTTTGGGGTGCCTGGATGGCTCAGTAATTTAAGTGACTGCCTTAAGCTCAGGTCATCTTTCCAGGGTCCTGAGCTCAAGGTCCTGCTTCTCCCATGCATGTGCTCTCTTTGTGTCAAAAAAATAAAATAAATAGAATAATAAAATAAAATAATTAAAAAAATAAAATAAAATCCTTGAAATAATTTTCTATCATTTATAAGAGGATCTCTGAGATAGTTTGGGTGATTAATTTTTAAGGTTTATGTATTTTAGAAAGAGAGTGAAAGAAAAGGAGAGAGAGTAGGGACAGGGCACAAAGGGAGAGGGGAGAAAAAAACAAGCAGACTCCATGCTGAGTGTGGAGCCCAACATGGGGGCTGGATTTTACTACCCTGAGATATTGACTTGAGCCAAAACCAAGAGTCAGATACCTAACTAACCATGCCGCCCCAGGAACCCCAATCTAGATTATTCTATTCTTTTTAAGACTTTAGTTATTTGAGATAGAGAGTGAGGAAGAGAAAGACAGCATGAAGGGGGTGTGGGGAGGAAGAAGCAGACCCTCCCAGTTGGGCAGGGAGCCTGTTGCTGGGTTTGATCCCAGGACCTCAGGTTCACCACCTACACTGAAGGCAGATGTTTAAGCAACTCAGCCACTCAGGCACACCTAATCTCTCTCTTTTTAAAGATTTTATTATTCATTTGACAGAGAGAGACATAGCAAGAGAGGGAACACAAGCAGGGGGAGTGGAAAAAGGAGAAGCAGGCTTCCTGCCAAGCAGGGAGCCCAACACAGGCCTAGATCCCAGGATCCTGGTATCATGACATGAGCTTAAGGCAGGCACTTAATGACTGATCCAATCAGGTGCCCCTAATTCTTAAGGAAGAAATCTTAAGGATATATAATTAAAGTTGGAGAAATACAAAATGGGCTGTAGAAGAATGGTAGCTACTTTAAAATGATTTAAAAATCTAACCTGTGCAAATTAATCAATTGAAAACTCTTGAATGATTCCTTAATATATGCTAAAATTGTATATCTCATGTAACCACTGCTATAAACTTTTAACATAATATTATATATATTATATATACACTATATATTAATATATATCATATGTATTATGTTAAATATTATATAGTATATAATATATATAATTATATATTATAACATAATACTTGCAATGATCATATTATGCTCCGTTTGCTACTCTTGTAATTCCAGATGATTAGCTTTGGGGGTTTGTTTAGCATCAACATTTGCAGTTCAGTGTTTTGAACAGCTATACCTGCTTGGTCATTTCCCTACAAAATTCCTATCATAAATCCCAGTTTAACTTAATAATGGATAAAGGTCCATTACTATCAGGAGAGACTCTACTATACTTTTTATTTTCTAAGGACATGTGGGAAGAAGGAAACTAGAATTATCATCTAAGAAGTCATTGATTATCCCAATGACAACAATGGTGGATGAATAACGTATTAGACTTGAAAATTATCACTTTTTCCCAAAATAGGAGATTCATATTTTAGAAGACATGATATGAATTGTAGGTTTTTATACTAAAACTAATTTAACATTTAGAAAGTTCTTGACTATTAACTGATTAAAAGCTTTATTTTGGAATGACACATTTCGAATGACTGCTTATCTTCTAATACATAATAGAATTTTTTTCATTATAAGGAATTACATGATATTATAGTAATACATTTAAAAAGAAACAGTTTCGTGCTTTTGAAATGATTGCCTCATACCACAAAATTTAAGTCTCAAATATGGAGAAAAGGTGATATTTATTACTTAGTATCAATAACCAAATACTTCTAAGCATTTAATGTTGCCTCACTTACTTAAAATATGATTCAGAATATGATTAGCTAAAATTCTAAGCTGAAGTGTATTTATTTATTAACAACAAATTTAATTAGAAACAGTTATGATTTAAAAATAGTTAGAGGTTTTTGGATTCTTCTGAATAGCTGACCAATCAGATCTTAAGAGTCGATGATTACAAACAATTTACAAAATTTGTCTGACAATGATTCACGTGGAAACGTCATTGTTGTCCCTCCTGGGCACTATTCACAGTCTCAGAACCACATGATGATCTTTCCTGGGAGCTTGGTGAATGTACTGTTTTTGCACATTCTCTATCTTGAGTAAGTCTCACCAAGCTAACGTTTGTAATAAAACAATTTGATACAAAGTATTTGCCCTGGACAAAAATTAAGAGTTAAAAAAGGGAGTGAGTACTTAGCTCCTCTGACAGATAACAGAAATTTTGTTCTCTAAAATATGTCAAAATAAAAATCAGATACAAAACAAAACAAAATAAACAAACAAAAAACCATCTACACTAGACTTTAGACTTCTGCTAAAACAGTGGTTCTGTGGCTCCTCAGTTATCTTCTTACAAGACCCATTGTGTGAGAATTATGTGAAATTCATAATTTTTTAAAGATTTTGTTTATTTGACAGAGAGAGAGATCACAAGTAGGCAGAAAAGCAGGCAGAGAGAGAGGATGAAGCAGGTTCCTTGCTGAGTGGAAAGCCTGATGTGGGGCTTGATCCCAGGACACTGAGATCATGACCAGAGCCAAAGGTAGAGGCATAACCCACTGAGCCACCCAGGCGCCCCCATAATTTTAAAAATAATTTTCAATATATGTTTATCCAGCAAGTATGACATTCAGGATGGATAAAGAGGTAAAGAGCTTCCAAGACTGACAAGGTATAAAAGACTATATGACCACCAAGCTGGCTCTACAAGAAATACTAAGGGGAGTTCTATAGAAGAAGAAAGAACCCAAGAGTGACATGGAACAGAAATTTACAGAGACAATCTATAGAAACAAAGACTTCACAAGCTACATGACGTCAATAAAAACGTATATTTCAACAATCAGTCTTAACATGAATGGACTAAATGCTACCATAAAGTAGCACAGGGTTGCAGATTGAATAAGATGATAGGACACGTCCATATACTGTCTACAAAAGCCTCATTTGGAAAATAAAGATACATCCAGACTGAAAGTGAAGTGATGGAGAAACATCTTTCATGCCCAGGGGTCTCAAAAGAAAGCTGGGGTAGAGAGTCTCACATCAGATAAATTATATTTTAAACTAAAGGCTGTATCCAGAAATGCAGAAGGACACTACATCATTTTTAAAAGGTCTATCCACCAAGTTCTAATAATTGTAAATATTTATGCCCGCAACAAGGGAGCAGCCAATTACCTAAGCCAATTCTTAATCAAAATAAAAAGTCATATTGATATGAATACATTAATTGTAGGGGATTTTAACATGCCACCTTCAACAATGAACAGATCATTTAAGCAGAAAATCAAAAAGAAACGAGAGCTTTGAATGACACATTGGACCAGATGGACCTCATAGATAGATACAGAACATTCCACCCTAAAACAACAGAATACTCATTCTTCTTGAGCACAAGCACACATGGAACTTTCTCCAGAATAGACCACACACTGGGTCACAAATCAGGGCTCAACTGATACCAAAAGATTGAGATTACTCCCTGAACATTCTCAGATGACAATGCTTTGAAACTGGAACTCAACCAAAAGAAAAATCTTGGAAAGAATTCAAACACTTGGAAGGTAAAGACCATTCTGCTCAAGAATGTTTGGATCAGTCCATATAGCAAAGAAGAACTTAAACAATTCTTGGAAACCAATCATAATAAAGATGTATCAGTCCAAAATCTGTGGGATATAGCAAAGGTGGTCCTAAGGTGGAAATACATAGCCATCAAGCCTCACTCAAAAAAAAAAAAAAAAAAAAGGAAAAATCCAGAATATACCAACTCTCTTTACACCTTAAAGAACTGGAAAATCAACAACAAATTAAACCAACCCCATGCAGAAGAAGGAAAATAATTAAGATTAAGGCAGTTATCAATGAGTTAGAAACTAGAGATACAGTAAAACACATCAAAACTAGCAGCTGGTTCATTGAAAGAATCACTAAGATCAATAAACTACTGGCCTAACTAATCCAAAAGAAAAGAGAGAGTACCCAAATTAATAAGATTATGAATGAAAGGTAAGAGAACACGACTAACACCAAAGAAATAGAAACAACCATCAGAAATTATTATCAACGGTTATATGCCAATAAGTAACCAACCTAGATGAAATGGATACATTCCTGGAAACCTATAAACTTCCAAGACTGAAACAGGAAGAAGCTGACAACCTGAATAGACCAATATCTAGTAACAAGATTGAAGCAGTGATCAAAAACTTCCAAAAACACAGGAGCCCAGGACCTGACGGATTCCCTGGGAAATTCAACCAAATATTCAAGAAAAAAAAATTGATAACTCTTCACCTGAAGCTGTTTCAAAAAATAGATACAGATGGAAAAATCCCATACTCTTTCTATGAAGCCAGTATTACCTTGATCTTCAAACCAGGAAAAGACCCCACCAAAAAGGAGAATTTCAGACCGATATTCCTGATGATTACAGATGCCGAGTTTCTCAACAAGATACTAGCTAATAGGTCCAACAATGCATTAAAAAGATTATCCACCATGACCAGGTGGGATTTATCCCTGGGATACAACAGTGGTTCAACCTTCATAAATCAATCAACATGATATAACAAATCAATAAGAAAATATAGAACCACATGGACCTCTCAATTGATTCATAAAAGCATTTGACAAATTACAGCATCTGTTCCTGATTATTTATTTAAAAACATGTCATTTATTGAACAAATTTACTTAGAACACACACAAAATTTTAAAAAGTATACAATGAGCTCATTGTTATTATTTAGGTTCCTTAATCTTATCTTGTCCTTTGGGTTACCCTAAATGCCGTTGTCCCATGCCACAAAAAATAATTTTTTAAAAACTTCATAATACCAAAGAATTGCATAACAGTATAAAAGTGTAAAAATGGAAAATGGGAACATTGAGAAATAAAAACACCAGAAGAAATATTTGAAATCAAATACAAATCAAGGAAGCACAGAGGACACTGAGCAATTGAAATGCCAAAGACAAATAAGCACTATACCTAAGCATAACATTTTCTAATTTCAGAAAATCAGGATATGAAAAATCCTGAAGAAAGCAGAAGAAAATATCAGTTTCCCTATAGAGAATCAACATTAATAATTATATCTGACTTCTTAGAAACCATATAAGTAAGAAGAGAGTTGAGTGAAATACATACAGAAAGGTCTGAGAGAGAAAAAAATGTCATTATAGAATACTCTACCCTGTGATATTATTCTTCATTGTGAAGCAGAAAGAATTTCACAGGAAAAGAAAAACAATTAAAAGAATGTTTTTCTAATAAACTTGCCTTGAAAAAGAATATGAAAAGTAGTTCCTTAAAGGAATGAAACTTAGATCTACAAAAAGGAAGAAAGATATTGAAAAGGAAATAAGGGAAGGTAAAATTTTTTAATGTATTTTTATTATTTATTATTTATTTATTATTATTTATTATTATTATCAATTGACTATTAATTAATTAAATGACAAATAACAATTTGTGTGAAATAAAAATAGTACCAGTGTCTCCAATTGTGTATAATTGTATATATTATATGTATGCTATACCATATATATGCATATATATTTTGTATATAAATAAAATTAATGACAGCAAAAGTACAAAGGATGGAAGAAAGGAATTATAATTACTTTTATTAAATGTTTCTCACACTATATTGAAATGATTGTTTATTCAGAAGTGACCTAGGATTAGTGAAAAATGTATGTTGCTAACTGTAGGGCAATGGAAATTAAATATAATTAAAAAGATGTATAACATACAGTAAAATAAAGGGTGGGGAATCCTCAAATAAAATCACTGAAAAGCAGAGAAAGTGTGGAATACAAATACAGGTACAGTTAAGAATGGCAGAAAATGAAAAACAGCAATGAATATGGTAGATATGATATTAAAAAAAAGTTTGAAGCACAGTTATGTAAAGCCTCAATTAAGGGCCCCTAAATGGCTCCTTTGGTTGAGCGTCTGTGTTCAGCTCAGGTTGTGATCTCAGGGTCCTGAGATAGAGCCTCAAGTCAGGCTCCCTGCTCAGCGGGGAGTCCACTTCTCCCTCTTCCTCTGGCCCTCCACCCTGCTCATGTTTGCTCACTCCTTCACCCCAAAAAATAAAATATTTTTTAAAAATACAAAAATAAATGCTCAATTAAAAATACGAAAAAGAGAAAATAAAAAATAAGACTCAAGAATACATTGTCTCCAATAAGCCCATTTTAAGTATAAAAACAAACAGTATAATATTCCTCAAAAAATTAAAAATTAATTACCATATGATCCAATAATTCCCCTACTAGTCTTTTACACAGTGAAAATGAAAGTACTAATTTAAAAAAGTTATATACATCCCTATGTTTATTGTAGCATTATTTACAACAGTCAAGATATGGAAGCACTCCACATATTTATTAACAGATGAATGAATAAAGAAGGTGTGGTATATATGTACAATATTATGAGGCCATAAAAAGGACTGAACCTTGTCATTTGTGACAATATGGATTGATCTATAGAGTATTATGCTAAGTAAAATAAGTCAGAATGAGAAAGACAAACACAATATAACTTCACTTATATGTGGACTGTAAAAAATGAAAAAAGAATAAATTTAAAAAGAACAAAATATGAATTAAGAAGCAAAAAGAAAGGAGAATAAGACTTATCAGTGGAGGGGAAAAAATGATGCTTGCCAGAAAGTGGTGAGATGAGAAAAATGAGTGAAGGGACATGGCAGATACAAGTTTCCAGTTATGGAATAAACCAATTACAGCAATAAAATATACAGCAAAAGGAATGTGGCCAATAATATTTTAATAGTAACAAATAGCTGCAGTTGTTGCGAATATAGCATAATGTATACAGATGTTCAATCACTATGTTGTACACCTGAAACAAATGTAACATGTGCCAACTATAGTTTAAGAATTATATTTTTAAAAGTAAAATATATATATATATTTTATTCATATATATATATATATATATATGAAAGACACAGATTAATCATGGATGGAATGGAATAGGAGTATGCTAAGTAAAATAAGTCAAGAAAGACAATTATCATATGGATTCACTCATATATGGAACATAAGGAAGAGTGCAGAGGACCACAGGAAAGGCAGGGAAAACTGAATGGAAAAAATCA
Source organism: Mellivora capensis (assembly GCA_004024625.1). Classification (NCBI taxonomy): domain Eukaryota; kingdom Metazoa; phylum Chordata; class Mammalia; order Carnivora; family Mustelidae; genus Mellivora; species Mellivora capensis. The sequence continues at coordinate 19,647 of PISX010011667.1, read as the reverse complement.
GAGAGGGATACACACCATGAGAAACTCTGGACTCTGGGAAAAAAACCTGATGGTTACAGAAGGAAGGGGAGTGAGGGGTGGGGTAACAAAGTTATGAGTATTAAGGAGGGCACGGGTTGTGATGAGTCCTGGGTGTTATATGCAGCTAATGAATTGTTCAACACTACATCAAAAACTAATGATGTTAATATGTTGGCTAATTGAACATCATCATCATAATAAAAAGGTAAATGGAAAGATAACTATAACAAACAGTAATTGAAGGAAAGAAAAGTATCCATGTTAATTTCAGACAGAATAGACATCAAATGAGGATAGTTGTCAGTGATAAAAGAAGGATTTATTTATACAAGGATAAATGGTAATATCTCCAAGATCACATAATAATTGTTAATGTGCACGTGTTTAATATAACATCAAATTACATGATGCAAAAACTAAAAGAAACACAAGGGAAATAGATTAATTCATGCTCAAAATTGGAAAGACTTCAACAATGTCCATATTTTAAATGGGTAAATGAAGGAGTCAGAAAATCTGTAAAGACACAGTTGAACTCTACAACACCTCCATCATTGATACATAATCAACATGCACAGAATTATTCTAAAACCAGTTGCATACACATTATTTTAAGCTTACATGGACTATACATCAAGATGGATCACATTCTGGGCCACAAACCACACCTTCACAACTTTAATAGAATGGAAATCATAGGATACCTGTTCTCAGACCACAGTGGAATTAAACTAGAAAACAGTATCAGAAGGATAAGAAAAAAAATTCCAATATATGTAAAGATTAAACAACACATTTAGAAAAAACACATGGGAAAAAATAAATATCAGCAAAAGTTTTAAAATAATTTAAATAGCTCAAAATAAAACACACCTTATCAAACTTCATGAGATGCTGGGGCACCTGGGTGGCTCAGTGGGTTAAAGCCTCTACCTTCAGCTGAGGTCATGATCCCAGGGTCCTGGGATCTAGCCCAGAATGAGGCTCTCTCCTCAGTGGCGAGCCTGCTTCCCCTTCTCTCTCTGCCTGCCTCTCTGCCTACTTGAGTTCTCTGTCAAATAAATAAAATCTTAAAAACAAAAACAAACAAACAAGCAAACAAACAAACAAAAATCAAACTTTATGAGATGCAAATGAAATAGTGCTTACGGGGACATTTATTGTTTTGAATGCACAAATTAAAATAGAAGGATTTAAAATCAATAGTTTATATTCCTCTCTCAGGGAACTATAAAAACAAGAACAAATTACATCCAAAGTATAAAAGGAATGGAAGAAGAAAGGAAGTAATAAAAATTAGATAAGGAAGCAGTGTAACTGAAGACAGAAAATGAATAGAGAAAATCAATAATGTGGAAAATTAGTTCTTTGCAAATCTTAGTAGAATTGATAGAACTACGGCCTGTGTATTTGAGAGAGAGAGAGAGAACACTAAATTATGAAAATATTCCAAATGTCCATTGACTGATGACTGTGTAAGGAATATTCTGCCAAACATCAGGGCACATGTGCCCCTTCAAATCAGTATTTTTGAATCCTTTGGGTAAATACTTAGTAATGTAATTGTAGAGTCACACCATGAGACTCTTTAGAGAACAAATAGAGAGTTACTGAATTGAAGATGGTTAGGGAATGAGGGAATGAAGATGGTTAGGGAATGGATGATGGATATTGGGATGAACATTGGGTGATATATGTAACTGACGAATCATTAAATGCTACTCTTGAAACCAATATTGCATTATATGTGAATTAACTAGAACTTAATGAAAATTTAAAAAAAATACCACAACCAAGTTAGATTTATTCCAGATACAGAATGTTGATTCAACACAAGAAGGGAAGTAATGAAGATTAGAGCAGAGGTCAATGAGGTAGAAACTAGAGATACAGTAGAACATATCAATGAAACTAGAAGCTGGTTTTTTGAAAGAATCAATAAGATTGATAAACCATTGGCCACACTAATTCAAAAGAAAAGAGAGAATGCTTAAATTAATAAAATTATGAATGAAAAGGGTAAGATCACAACTAACACCAAGTGAATAGAAACAATCATCAGAAGTTATTATCAGTAGTTATATGCCAATAAGTTAAGCACCTAGATGAAATGGATACATTTCTGGAAAACTATAAACTCCCAAAATTGAACCAGGAAGAAATTGACTACCTGAATAGAGTGATATCTAGTAACGAGATTGAAGCAGTGATCAAAATCCTCCCAAAAAACAAGAGCCAAGGACCTGAAGGATTCCCTTGGGAATTCTACCAAACTTTCAAAGAAGAAATAACACCGATTCTCCTGAAGCTGTTTCATAAAATTGAAGCAGAAGAAAAACTTCCAGACTCTTTTTATGTAGCCAGCATTACGCTGATCCCCAAACCAGGCAAAGACCACACCAAAAGGGAGAATTTCAGACCAATATTACTGATGAATATGGATGAAGATTCTCAACAGGATCCTAGCAAATGGGATCCAAAAGCATATTAAAAAGATTATCCACTATGACAAGGTGGGATTCATCCCTGGGTTTCAAGGATGGTTCAACATTCGCAAATTAATCAATGTGATTGTACAAATCAATAGGAGAAGAGAGAATACCCACATGGTTCTCTCAATTAATGCAGAAAAAGCATTTTATAAAATCCAGCATCTGTTCCTGAATAAAACGCTTCAAAGTATGGGGATAGAGGGAACATTCCTGAACTTCATAAAATCTATCTATGAAAAACCCACAGCAAATATTGTCATTTACTTTTGTCAGCTTTGTTGTTTGTCTGTCTGTCTGTCTGTCTGTTTGTGTGTTTGTTTTTGTTTTTCTATACTTTATAAATCGTTCCTTTGGGGCCCAATCGAGCGAGGTATTCTCTTTCCTTTTTTTAATTTATTTTCCTCTCTCTCTCTCTTTTTCTTTTTTCTTTCTTTTTGGTGGGGACCCCCGATTGCTCAGAAGTGTTCTAAGGTGCACTTTGCATGCACTCCAGTTGATATATTTAGCTACACATCCCCTCAGCCATGTCTTACCAAAATGACTAGGAAAAGGAATGCCCATCAGAGGTAAAATTCAGAGACTGTGCCCTCTCCACCAGATCTATTGTATACGGACATAAACAGTATGTCGGAAGGAGAACTCAGGCTAACAATTATCCAGGCAATGGCTAGGTTGGAGAAAGCCTTTAATGACAAAATGGAATTGATTAGGGCAGAAGTGAAAGCCACAAGGGAAGATGTTCACAATGCCCTCAATGAGTTCCACTCTAATCTAAACTCTCTAACCTCTACTGTAACTCAGGCAGAAGATAGTTTTAGTGACCTACAGGACAGACTGATGTAGGAAAAGATCAGGAGGAGGCCTGGAAAAAATAACTTAGAAATCAGGGAAACATAATTAGGGAAATAAATGATTCCATGAAATGTTCCAACGTGAGAATTATTGAAATCCTTGAGGGGAAGGAGAAAGAAAGAAGGCCAGAGGATATAGTTGAAAAAATTCTCCATGAAATTTTTCCAATCAGTGAACAGAACCAGCGTTCATGTCCAAGTGACAGAAATTTCTCCCCAAAGAGCATAGAATCTAGAAAGACTTTGAGACACGTGGTTGTGAAAACGATGAATCCTAATTTTATACAGGAGCTCTTGAAAGCAGCTAGGGGAAAGAGAGTCCTTACATACAGCGGGAGGCCCATGAGAATAACGTCGGACCTGTCCACAGAAACCTGGAAAGCCAAAAAGCACTGGAAAGATGTATTCAGAGCACAAAATGAGAAGAACATGCATCCAAGAATACTTTATCCAGCAAGACTGACATCAAAAATGAATGGAGAGATAATGAGCTTCCAAAGCCAACAAGGTTTAAAAGAGTATGTGACCACCAAGCTGACATTACACTAAATATTAAGGGGGTTTCTATAAAAGAGTTAGAAAACCAAGAATATAATTGAACAGAAATTTTTGGAGACAATCTATAGAAACAAAACTTCAGAGGTAACAGGATGTCAATAAAAACGCCTCTCCCATAATCACTCTCAACGTGAAAACTTAAATGAACCCATAAAACGTCACAGGGTTGCACATTCGGTAAAACGACAGGACTCATCCATATGATGTCAACAAGAGACCCATTTTTAAAACTAAGGATAGAGCCAGACTGAAAGTGAAGGGATGGAGAAGCATCTTTCGTGTCAATGTGCCTCAAAAGAAGGCTGGGGTAGCGATCCTCATATCAGATAAATTAGATTTTAAATTAAAGACTGTAGTCAGAGGTACAGAAGGACACTACATCATTCTTAAAAGGTCTATCCATCAAGAAGATCTAACAAATATACATATTCATGTCCCCAATATGGGAACAGCCAATTACAAAAAACAACTGTTGATAAAAAAAAAAAAGAGTCAAATTGATATGCATACACTAATGGTAGGAGATCTTAACACACCACTCTCAGTAATAGACAGATAATCCAAGCAGAAAATCAATCAAGAAACAAGAGCATTGAATGACACATTGGACCAGATGGGCCTCCTAGATATATACAGAACATTCCACACTAAAAGAATGGAATACTCATTCTTCTCGAGTGTACATGGAACCTTCTCCAGAATAGACCACATGTTGGGTCACAAATCAGTGTCCAACTGATACCAAAAGACTGAGATTATTCCCTGCATATTCTCAAATCACAGTGATTTGAAACTGGAGCTCAATCACAAGAAAAAGTTTGGAAGGAACTCAAACACCTGGAAGCGAAAAACCACCTTGCTTCAGAATGCTTGGGTCTACCAGGAGATCAAAGAAGAACTTAAACAATTCATGTAGAACAATGAGAATGAAGACACTTCAGTCTAAAACCTATGGGATACAGCAAAGGCGGGCCTAATGGGAAAATACATAGCCATCCAAGCCTCCCTCAAAAAAATGGAAAAATCCGGAATACAGCAGCTGTCTCCACATCTTAAAGGACTGGAGAAAAAACAATAAAATAAATCAACTCCACACACAAGAAGGGAAATAATCAAAATTAGAGCAGAAATCAATGAGGTAGAAACTAGAGATACAGTAGAACATATCAATGAAACTAGAAGCTGGTTTCTTGAACGAATCAATAAGATCAATAAACCATTGGCCACACTAATCCAAAAGAAAAGAGAGAAAGCTCAAATTAATAAAATTATAAATGAAAAGGGAGAGCTCACAACTAACACCAAGGAAGTAGAAAAAAAATCACCAGAAGCTATTATCAACAGTTATATGCCAATAAGTTAAGCAACCTAGATGAAATGGATGCATTCCTGGAAAAATATAAACTCCCAAACTTGAACCAGGAAGAAATTGACAACCTGAATAGACCAATATCTAGTAACGAGATTGAAGCAGTGATCAAAAACCTCCCAAAAAACAAGAGTCCAGGATTCTGATGGATGGGGAATGCGACCAAACTTTCAAAGAAGAAATAACACCTATTCTCCTGAAGCTGTTTCATAAAATTGAAGCAGAACTAAAACTTCCAGACTCTTCTTATGAAGCCAACATTACACTGAACCCAAACCAAAGACCCCACCAAAAGGGAGAATTTAAGACCAAAATCACTGATGAATATGGATGCTAAGATTCTCAACAAGTTCTTAGCAAACAGGATCCAACCGCACATTAAAAAGACCATCCACCATGAGCAGGTGGGATTCATTCCTTGGTTACAAGGATGGCTCAACATTAGCAAATCAATCAATATTATACAACATTTCAATAAGAGAAGAGAGAAGAACCACATGGTTCTTTCAATTGATGCAGAAAAAGCATTTGACTAAATCCAGCATCTGTTCCTGATTAAAATGCTTCAAAGTATATTGATAGAGGGAACATTCCTGACCTTCATAAAATCTATCTATGAAAGACCGAAAGAAAACATCATCCTCAGTGGGAAGAAGCTCACAGCCTTCCCGCAGAGATCAGGAACATGACAAGGATGCTCACTCTCACCACTCTTGTTCAACATAGTATTAGAAGTCCTAGCAACAGCAATCAGACAACAAAGAGAAATAAAAGGTATCCAAATTGGCAATGAAGAAGTCAAACTCTCTCTCTTCACAGATGACATGATACTTTATATGGAAAATCCAAAAGACTCTACCCCCAAACTTCTAGAACTCATACAGAATTCAGTAATGTGGCAGTATACAAAGTCAATGTACAGAAGTCAGTGGCTTTCTTATACACTGACAATAAAAATACAGAATGGGAAATTAGAGAATCCATTCCATTTACTATAGCACCAAGTACCATAAGATATCTGGGAATAAACCTAACCAAAGAGCTAAAGGATATGTACTCGAGGAACTATAGAACACTCATGAAAGAAATTGAAGAAGACATAAAAAGATGGAAGACCATTCCATGCTCTTTGATCAGAAGAATAAACATTGTTAAAATGTCCATACTGCCTAGAGCAACCTATATTTTAAATGCCATTCCGATCAAAATCCCACCAGTATTTTTAAAAGAGCTGAGGCACATAATCCCAAAATTTGTATGGAATCAGAAGAGACCCCGAATTGATAAGGAAATGTTGAAAAAGAAAAACAAAACTGGGGGTATCAAGTTACCTAATTTCAAGCTTTACTACAAAGCTGTGATCACCAGGACAGCATGGTACTGGCATCAAAACAGGCACATAGACTAGTGGAATAGAGTAGAGAGCCCAGATATGGACCCTCAACTCTATGGTCAAATAATCTTTGACAAAGCAGGAAAAAACATACAGTGGAAACAGGACAGTCTCTTTAGTAAATGGGTGCTTGGAAATTTGGACAGCTATATGTAGAACAATGAAAGTAAACTATTCTCTTATACCATACACAAAGATAAACTTGAAATGGTGAACAGACCTCTACCTGAGCCAGGAACCCATCAGAATCCTCGAGGAGAACATAGGCATATCTTCGATATCATATCTTCGATATCTTTGATATCAGCCACAGCAACTTCTTTCAAGATATGTCTTCAAAGGCAAAGGCAACAAAAGCAAAAATGAACTTTGGGGACTTCATCAAGATCAAAAGCTTCTCCACAGCTAAGGAAAGAGTCGACAAAACAAAGAGGCAACCCACGGAATGGGAGAAGATATTTGCAAATGACAATAAAGACAAAAGGTTGATATCCAGGATCTATAAAGAACTTCTCAAACCCAACACACACAAAACAGATAATCAGATTTAAAAATGGGCGGAAGATATGAACAGACACTTCTCCAGTGAAGACATACAAATGGCTATCAGACACATGAAGAAATGTTCATCATCATTAGCCATCAAGGAGATTCAAATTAAAACCACATTGAGATACAACCCTACACCAGTTAGAATAGCCAAAATTAGCAAGACAGGAAACAACGTGTGTTGGAGAGGATGTGGAGAAAGGGGAACTCTCTTACACTGTTGGTGGGAATGCAAGTTGGTGAAGCCACTTTGGAGAACAGTTTGGTGATTCCTTATGAAATTAAAAATAGAGCTTCCCTATGACCCTGCAATTGCACTTCTGGGAATTTACCCCAAAGATACATATGTAGTGAAAAGAATGGCCATCTGTACCACAATATTTATAGCAGCAATGACCATGGTCACCAATCTGTGGAAAGAACCAAGATGCCCTTCAATGGACGAATGGACAACAAAGATGTGATCCTTATACACTATGCAGTATGATGCCTCCATCAGAAAGGATGAATACATAACTTTTGTGTCAACGTGGACAGGAGTGGAAGAGATTTTGCTGAGTGGAATAAGTCAAGCAGAGAGAGTCAATTATCATATGGTTTCACTTATTTGTGGAGCATATCATATAACATGGAGGACTTGGGGAGATGGAGAGGAGAAGGGAAATGAAGGAAATTGGAAGGGGAGATGAACCATGAGAGACATAATTTGGCTATAGGGTCAAGGGTTTTTTTCTGGGCTCTCTATTCTATTCCATTGAGGGATGGTTCTGTTTTTGTGTCACTACCATGCTGTCTTAATGATCACAGCTTTGTAAACTGAAAAACAACCTGAGGATTTTGAAGGGACGGGGTGTGGAAGGTTGGGGGAGCCAGTTGGTTGGGTATTATGGAGGGCACGCATTGCATGGAGCACTGGGTGTGGTACAAAAACAATGAATTCTGTTATGCTGTAAATTAAATAAATAAATAAATAAATAATCACCAAAAATATCTATCGTTAATTCAAATACTTTATTAAATAGTTTCTTTTTTAATTCTAATTAAAATTTTCTTAAGCATTTAAATGACAAATAATAATAAAAACACCTGTAAGACATGTAACCTTTGCTATCATGCATAGTTACAAACATACTGGTTTCTCAAGCTGATATTTTTCCTCCCATAATCCTATCAATGAAGTCATTTTTCAGAATAGACTATTTTTCAAACCAGTGTGTGTCCTTTTCTCTCATCTCTGCTCTTGCCATTTTAAATAACTCCATAAAGACTAAACAGGAATTATGATCTGGGGACATCTTTGGAGATTAAGGAGAATACTTGGTGTTTTATGAGTGTATTCACTTATAAACTCACTCGTGAGAAGTGAGTATAATTCTCATGTTTCATTAAATGAGATATGAATAACATTAAAATAACAACTGCTCATCATATCTATAGGTCAAAATTTAGAAACAAGTTCTGATAATTTGTGTAGCTGTTTTAATAGTTGAGTTAAAGTTTATTCAGAGAGTAAACAAATATATTTATTCAGATTTTTAATATTGTGTGTCTTATGTATAACTTCTTTCTTTATTTTGGCTATCGATTCCTTATTGAATATATCATTTGCAAATATTTTCTCCCAATCAGAAGTTATGTTGATTGTTCCCTTGGCTGTGCAGAAGCTTTTTATCTTGAGAAAGAGTAGTTCATTTTTGCTTTTGTATCCCTTGCCTTTAGAGACCTGTGTTGCAGGAAGTTACTATGGCTGAGGTTGAAGAGGTTTCTTCCTGGGTTCTCCTCTAGGATTTTGAAGGATTCCTGTCTCCCATTGAGGTATTTCATCCATTTTGGATATTTTGTTGCATGTGGTATAAGAGAATACCAGTGTGATCCTTCTGCCTGTGACTGTCCAATTTTCCCAGCATCATTTATCAAAGACATTGCCTTTTTTTCCATTGGATATTCTTTCCTGATTTATTAAAGATCGGGTGGCTATAGAGTCAAGGGTTTTTTTCTGGGCTCTCTATTCTATTCCATTGAGCGATGGTTCCGTTTTTGTGTCACTACCATGCTGTCTTGATGATCACAGCTTTGTAAACTTGCTTGCAAACAGGAATTGCGATGCCCCAAGCTTAGGTTTTATTTTTCAAAAATCCCCTGGCAATTAGGGATTTTTCTGGCTACATGCAAATTTTAGGATTGCTTGTTTTAGCTCTGGGAAGAATATCAATTTTATTTTGATAGGGATTGCATTGAATGTGCAGATTGATCTGGGCAGCTTAGACATTTTCACAATGTTTTTTCTTCCAGTCTATGAGCATGGAAGTTTTTTCATCTCTTTGTGTCTTCCTCAGTTTCCGTCATAAGTGTTCTGTAGTTTCTATAGTAGAGATCCTCGACCTCTTTAAGTAGGTTTATTAATAGGTATCTTATGGGTTTGAATGTTATACTAAATGGAATTGAAATCTTACTTTATCTTTCTCCATTCAGATTGTTAGTATATAGAAAAGCAACTGATTTCTGTGCACTCATTTTGAGTCTTCATGTTGCTGAATTGCTGTTAAGAGTTCAAGTAATTCAGGGGTGGAGTCTTATGCGTTTTCCTCATAAAGTATATTGTCATATGCAAAGAGAGAGTTTGACTTCTTTGCCAATTTGAATCCATTTTCTTTTTGTTGTACAAATGCTGAAGCTAGGACTTCTAATACTCTGTTGAACAAAAGTGGTGAGAGTGGGCATCCCTATCATGTTCCTGACCTAAAGGGAAAAGCTCTCAGATTTTTCTCATTGAGAATGACATTTGATGTGGGTTTTTCAGAGATGGCTTTTATGATACATGTGCCTTCTAACCCTATATTTTGAGGAGTTTTCATCTGGAAAGGATGTATTTTGCCAAATGATTTTTCTGCATCAGTTGAGAGGATGATATGGTTCTTGTCATTCTTTTGTTAATATGATCTATCCATCAATGCACTTGTTAATGTTGAACATTCCTTGCATCCCATGTATTGACCTCCCTTCATCCTGAATAGCTCTTTTAACATTCCGTGGGATCTTATTGGCTACTATCTTGATGAGTATTTTGGCATTCCTGTTCATCAAGGTTATTGGTCTGTAATCTCCTTCCCAATGGGGTCTTTGTCTGCTTTTTGGATCAAGCTAATGGTGGCGTCATAAAATGAGTTTGGAAACTATCCATCCACTTCTATGTTTTGTTTTTTGTTTTTTGAAACAGCTTCAGTAGAAGAGGTATAATTTATTCTTTCAATGTTTGGTAGAATTCCCCTGGGAAGCTATCTCACCCTGGAATCTAGATTTTTGGGAGCTTTGTGATTACTGCTTCAATTTCCATGCTGGTTATGGGTCTGCTCAGATTATCTATTTTTTTTTCCTGTTTTGGACTTGGTAGATTATATGTCCCCATCAATGCATCTATTTATTCCAGATGGCCTAATTCGTTGCTGTATAGTTGTTGATAATATCTTCTAACAATTCTGTTTCTTTTACATTGGTCATGATCTCTCCTCTTTATTATTATTATAAACCAAACATAATGCTGTTATTTTCTACACTTATATTTAAGCCTTTATGGATGAGTTGAGAGTAGCATTTGCTCTATTGCCATGTGGTCTGACTTACCCACGACTGTGACCTTCATGGGGTCTAATGGCCAATGTTTTCATTAATATCCATATAAGTGTTTTCATTAATGGTGCCTCTAAGTGACACATTTAGCTTTGCATTGGTTGAGTCTTTCAGCCTCACCATGACCTTCAGTATAAATACAGCTCAAATATTAACTTTTTCATCTTGAAGGACAGTTTACTTGTTTTACTTTAAAACATGGTTTCCAGGTGATAATATCAGTCGGGGTGTCACTGAGAAAGCCAACAGTAACTGGTCAGCTGACCTGCTTGGTGATTGGTCACCAGAATGAGGCTAATCTGAGAAATCACTGATGATTGCCAGGGCATAGTGATGACTTCGCATGGTGATGACATCACATGAAAAAGGAATTTTGATGTCCTGTTATAAAAGTTATAACAGCTTGTTATAAAAGCTTGGGAAAAGCACAGGCTGCAGTGTGGAGAGAGATGGCAATTAAGTCACTGCTCTTCCTGCTCTTCCTTGACTTCTCTGCCCTGTTCCCTTCCCCTGCCCATAGGAAGCCCCTGCTCATTCCTCCTGTCCTGGGCCTCTCTCCAATACTCTACACAACACCTTCATATTAGCACCTAGGGGTCTGTGCCCCTCTGTGCTCCTGAGAGGACTCAAATCTGTACATTGTGATTCCTAGACACGTTTCTCTCTATGAGTATGGCCAAGGTCCTCAAGGACACATTCTCACTTGGCATGTGGGACTGGGATACTTGAAACCAGAGTACTATGGATTCTTAACCAGTTGGGCCCCACAACTCTGGGGTCACAACTGTGCTCAGTAGAGAAAAGGTGATTCCACGTCCTTCGGGAACACTGGGAACACTACTACTCTGGAGTCCTCCAACCAGGCTCAGCACAGGACACATGAAGGCCCTGAACATACAGCCAGCCCAGATGTGTAGTGTCTCCAGACACCTAGCAGAGAGGAAGTTTTATAAAACAAGTAGGTACTGGGATAAGGAATCAATAGATCGTTGGATGCAGTGTGAGTCATTGGAACATATGTCCTCAGACCATGAAAGTGTTAATCAGCTCAGCAGTGGACAAACTAATTCCCCAGAAACCTAACTCGGAGGCCACAGACCATAAGCCCTCAAACACAGCATAACAAACAGAAATTAAGTCTTTGGTATAGAATACCGACTAGGAACCAAAAGACTGGGACCCTTCTGATCACATTTGACACTGTTCAGATGAGCCACACAGACACTGAGTGGACAAGGAGCCCACATACCTCAAGCTGGACAGCCCAGGGAAGCACAAGGCAAGTAAGTCCAAAGAACACGTGTACCAAGTGTCACGAATCCATGAGTCCTGCATCACAGCTCTGTATATGGGAAAATGACTCACCTACACAGAAGCATTTCCATGTGCCTTTGGAAATGGAGTCGAGAAACTCAACTCTCTACTAGACCAAGCAGTCTCCCTGACAGCAGACTCACCATGTTCCCTTGAACCAAGAGACAAACAACTGAGATCTCTGCTAGGTAATCAGGCACCTGAAGAGAAGGCTCACCATGTTCCCATGGTATTGGAGACTAACAAATCATCTGTCTATAATGCCAAGCAAGCACGTGGACAGGAGGCTCACATGTGCCCTTGGACCTGGAAAACAGCATCTTAGATGTCTGTGAGGCCACACAGTCACCTATTAAGCAGGGTAACACTGTGGCCTTGGACCTTGAGACAAACAACATAGTTCTTTGCATGGCAAAGTAGGCACCTTGCCAGGAGTCTCACCATGTGGCCATAGACCAGGAGACCAATAACTGAGCTGTCTTATAGGATAAGCAGACACCTTGACAGTAGGTTAAACCTGTGCCCTTGGACCTTGAACCCAACAAAGGAGTTTGGGGCTAGACCAAGCATACACCTAGACAGGAGGCTCAACACATGCCCTTGGTCTGGAAACCAACAAATATCATTTTTGTCTGGTGAAACAGTCACCATGACAGTGGGCTTGCCATGTGTTCTTGGACTTGGAGGCGAACAACTGAGCTGTGTGATAGGTTAAGCAGTCACAATGACATTGGGTTAAACATGTGCCCTTGGACCTTAAGACCAAAAATCCAGATCTGTGACAAGTCAAGTAAGTAACTTGACAGCTGGCTCAACATGTGCCCAGGGACCTGGAAACCAAAAATATCAGGACTCTACTAGACCACACAGTCACCTGGACAGCAAGCTCAACATGGGCCCTTGGACCTGGAGACTAAAAAGAAGTTATGGGCTAGGTTAAGCAGACACTGAGACAGGAGTCTCACCATGTTATTTGGGCCTTGAGACAAGCAGCTCAGCTATTTGCCTGGCCAAGGACACACCTTGACAGCAGGGTCACCATGTGCCCTGTTTCCTAGAGACTGACAACTGAGCTGTCTCGTAGGTTAAGCAGTCTCCTTGGTAGTGGGTTAACAATGTGCTCTTATATCTGGAGACCAACAATATAGCTCTGTGACAAGTCAAGCAGGTAACTTGACTGCTGACTCAACATGTTCCCGCAGACCTGGAAAGTAAAAATCCAGTTCTCTACTAGGCCAACAAGACATCTGGAGAGTAGGTTCACCATGTGCCCTTATAACTTGAGCCCAAGAAAGGATCTCTGGTCTAGGCCAAGCAGACACGTTGAGAACAAGCTGAACATGTGCCTTGAGAACAACAACTCAGCTCTCTATTAGGTCAAGCAGTCACTGGGAGAGTGTTCCCACTAGCCTTTGGACATGTCGACCAATAAAGGAGCCCTGGGCTAGGCCCAGCAGATTCCTTGAGACTCAGATCACCATGTACCCTTGGACGTGGAGACCAACAACACAGAATTTTATTAGGCCAAGAATGCACCTGGATAGCAGGCTCACCATGTGTTCTTTAATGTCAGAAATAATAGCACAGCTCTGCACAAGGCCAAGAAGGCAATTTGAGAGTGGGCTTACTATGTGCCCTTGGAACAGGAGAACAACGGAACTGTCTGATCAGCCAAATAGACACCTGACTGTAGGCTCACTGTGCACACTTGGACCTCCAAACCAACAACTCAGCTCCATGCTCTAGCAAGTAGGCATACTGATAACAAGCTTACTGTATTCCCTTGGACCTGGAGACTAACAACTCAGCTTTCTGATAGGCCAAGCAGGCACCTGGTAATCAGGCTTACCATGGATCTTTGGACCTGTAGACCAAAAAATCAACCCTGTGCCCAGCAGGCATGGTGACAGTGGCTTACCACGTACCCTTGCATCTGGAGGCCAATAACTAACCTGTCTTATAGGCCAAGCAGGCACATGGACAGCAGTTTCACCATGTGACCTTGGAACTCTAGACCAACAATGCAGCTATTCACCGGGCAAAGAATCCACCTGGATAGCAAGTTCACCATACGCCTTTGGAGAAAGATCCTTCCTTCTCCCTAGAGTACAGGGCACTCAAGCATTGGGTTTGGCAGTTGGTGTAAGACTATGAGACCTCCAAACCTTCCTGGCATTCAACGATGTGTCCACTGGACTATGGAGACCTGGGAGCCTTCAAACCATAAGTCTTGCATCCCAGAAGAGCACTGGGCTAAGAACACACTGAGACACCAACTTGTACCAAAACTCTATGCCTGGGTAATTTTCAACACTGCAGAGAAGTGAACATTCAAGTCCTTTCTCACTTTGGATTCACTTCAGCCTGAGGTTATTGTGGCCTGCTCTCTGTGAATTCTTCACTTTGGGAGGAGTTCTCCTCAGAAGAAGTAAACTACACCATACTCTAGGAGATGAAACCACCCAGTGGTTTGAAGACTTTGTATTAAAACATAGGGCAGGAAATGAAGAGAGGTGATATAAGGAAGTTGTAGAAGAGATCCGAGCCCTGAACACTGTTGGGTCTTTGGCTGAAATCCTCCAGTAGAAGAAGTGTTCCATCCTCAAGGGAGAGGTGGAGTCCTTAAAACAAGAAGCCAAGCAGTGCAGTGAGAGGCAGGCTCAGCTCCATGAGCTGGAGAGTTTCTTCATTCAAAGGAAGCTCTTCCTGGATGTTTCTGGCTTACACGCAGTGCCCAAGGCTTATTGTTTTTGCACCCACCCATTATGGCATAGAAGGGGAATTAGGGAATGTGTGGCCATCCCTCAGAGTGGTGGTTTGTTACAAATTTGAATATTAGGAAAATAAAGCATTTAATATGATTATTTTTTTAAAAAAACTAATTTACAAGAAACAATCCTTAGGGGAGTTAATGTGCAACCTGTTCTAGAGTCACTACTGTGCCTCATGAGTCATCACATTCTTCTGAGGCTGGGGTCTCCATGGCTCTGAAAATATGTTGGTCACATATGCCCAGCTGCCTCTGAGTATAACCTGCGTGTGCCCATCAACACTCTTGGAAATACTGATATCTAGAGCCAGAGAAGAGCAGCTGAGCTCAGCACCATTCTGATTGGAAGGAATGGAGAAGCAGTATGTCTCCTTACAAGTATTTCTGCATAAAGCATATGGTGGAGACAAAATTTAGGAACATTTAGCTAAATTTGAGGTTGGTCCCTGATGTTATGGCTTCAGACTGTGGCCACGACCACAGGAGTTTCCCCACTACAGGTTCCTGTGTGATGTAGTCCTTGGAGGAATGAATATGACAAGACCAGGGAAGCAGTGTAGAGCAAGTCCAGAAGCATGGGATAATTCTCTCTGGTTGAAGAGTTTTGGGGTCAGGGCATAGGCAGAATGGTATGAGTGACCAGAGTGGTGGGCTCTGTTCTGACCAAAGAAGAACTGCAGGAATTGGAGGATATTTGTTGGATTCACATTGGGTGATTTAGGTCAGTTTGTGCTTTAGCACAGACCAAGGTGCAGTGGGAGAGAGGTGGGAACAGGTGCATATTAGAGACTGTAGAGTCAGCTTGGGCATGAAGAAAGGGGCCACTTCCATGAGGCAGTTCTGAGATTCTGATAAATTGGACAAGGAGGGTCAGAATGGAGTTGGAAGGTGGGATTTCTGGCTGGCCCCTCTTGGGAAATGGTCCATCTTACCTTTAGGGTCGTGGGGTGTCATGCAGATGTGTTGTAAATCCCAGTGATCTAGGGTTAACCTTTGGCTCCAACTAAGATGGTAGGGGAAGTGCCTAGAGCTGTGGCTCCTGGGCTGAGCCCAGTCATGACATTTTGGTCATTCTACCTGGTCATACACAGATAGGAACCAGGAGGAATTTTCCTCTGGGGGTTGGAAGTGTACTTCACAGGAACTTGGGAAGTGGTAGGCTTATGACCATAAGATGGATGATGTCTGAGCTGATTTGACGATGCTGCTTTCAGAAGCCAGTGTGAAGGCTGGTAGAGTCCAGGTCACTTAAATGTAAGTGGGATATGAATCCTTATGTAATTCTAGCACTTGAAATATCCTGTTTAGCTGTTTAGACCCTGCTTACTGTACCAACGGTTCCACAAACATCAGGCTCTTGGGAAGGCTGGCACCCCAGAGCTGCTCACCTCTTGATTCTATATTCCTTCTTTTTTATTTTATTTTAATTTATTTTATTTTATTTTATTTATTTAACAGACAGAGATCACAAGTAGGCGGAGAGGCAGGCAGAGAGAGAGGGAGGAGGAAGCAGGCTCCCCGCCAAGCAGAGAGCCCGATGTTGGGCTCGATCCCAGGACGCTGAGATCACGACCTAAGCCGAAGGCAGAGGCTCAACCCACTGAGCCACCCAGGCACCCCTATATTCCTTCTTATCTGAAATGGTAGCAACATTGGTTGAAGGCAGCTGTGTGAGTAGGAGATGGCAGTATTGGGGAGGGATTTACAAGGGCCATGGAGAGATGCAGTCTAAAGGAGGAAGGGATGAAGAGATGGTATACTATGAGCTAGGTCCTTGTCCTGCCCTTTCCTCCCCAAAGGCAAAACATCAGCTTTCAGAAGGTAGTAGTGGGGGAGCTGCCTCTGTACCATACCTGGCCTTCTTTGAACCTTCGGGGAATCACAGCACACACCTGCCAAGTCACAGACCTACATCAGATCCATCTTGCTTCCTTCACTGTTTCTTGACCCCCACACCTTAGGGTTCTGGGATCTTTAGGGACATTTGGAGCTCCAGCGAACCAGGGTGGGAATTCTAGTCACACAGGTTGGCTGACAGGTGGAGCACTACTACAGATAGGTAGGAAGGTAGAGAAGTAGATTTATAGATTCACAGAAGTCACAGGGACCTTTCAAAAGGTCCCTTCACAGAGTCAATCTTCACCTATTTTGACTGTTTTCATTCCTTTCAGCAGTTACAAATAAACCTGAAGCGAGAAATTGTGCACAGTGTTTCATGGCATCTCAAAATTTCATATTCTGGGTCCAGGAGAGTGCCTGCTAAGTCATTGGGTTTATGTTTTGTTTCTGTAGAACCTATAAACAGTCTCACCAGAATGGCTCTTCCATTTATCTTCCCACACGCAAGGTAGGAGAGCTGGCTCTTTCCAACATTTGATGTTTATAATGTGTTTTGTATTAACCAGATATCCTAACAGGTGGGTAGTAGCAATAACCCAGGCAGGTTTTCATTTGCATTTTTTTCATAGCTGGAGATTTTGAACATTTTTTGTTGTGCTTATTTGCCATCTGCATGTTCTTTTTCTTTTTTTTAATGTGAAATAATTTAGTAGACTATTTAAAGAAACATTTAAGAAATACATAGTTTCTTTTTTAATTATTTTATTTTGTTATTTTTTTCAGTGTTCCAAGATTCATTATTTATGCACCACAGCCAGTGCTCCATGCAATACATGCCCACCTTAATATCCTCACCAGGCTAATGTATCCCCCACCCCCCTTCCAAAACCCTCAGTTTGTTTCTCAGAGTTCACAGTCTCTCATGGTTCATCTCCCCCTCTGATTTCCTCCAATTCACTTTTCCTTTACTTCTCCTAATATCCTCAATATTATTCCTTATGCTCCACAAGATATTCATAGCAGCAATGGCCACAATTTCCAAACTGTGGAATGAGCCAAGGTGCCCTTCAGCAGATGAATGGATAAAGATAGGGTCCATAAATGAATGGAATATTACACCTCCATCAGAAAAGGTGAATCCCCAACTCTTATGAATAACATTTGACTTAAAGACCACTTTGTCTTATATTACTCTAACTTCATATTTTTCTGACTGTTCTTTGCATGGATTCTTTTATTCATATCCTTTCATTTTCCACAATATTGACACTACATAAATATGCATTGAATGTCCTATGGTGAGTGTATATCTATATCTATGTATATCTATATCACCTACATCTATTCCGTTCTGACTATATGGTGTAACTAGGATATTTAATCCACTTACATTTGGAGTGATTTCTGATAAATATGGAATATATTTTTCCATTTTATCATGTTTTCTGTATGTCTTACAATTGTTTCTTTATTTCACCAGCACTGCGTTTTTTGTGTGTATAGTTGATTTTATTTTTTAGTAACATGGTCGATTTCCATTTCTTCATTTTATAGAAAAGGAAAATTTGTTTATGACCTTGAAGTAGAAATGGTCTTATTAAATAAGGCATAGAGAATGAACAAAATAGCAGTGCTTGGGTGGCTCAGTCACTCAGTATCTGCCTTTGGTTCAGGTCATGAACCCAGAGTCTGGGGATAGAGCCCCACATTAGGATCCCTGCTCAGTGGGAAGCCTGCTTCTCTCTATCTCACTCCCCCTGCTTGTTTTTCTCTTTGGGAGTCTCTGTCTCTGTCAAATAAGTATATCTTTAAAAAAACAATGAACAAAATAATTATCACATTGATAATTATATTTATATTATATTGTATTTTTATTTAAATTAAATTTAATTAGCATATAGTGTAGTATTTGTTTCAGAGGTAGTGTTTTATAAAATACATACTAGAGATGGGGTAACTGGATGATGGGCATTAAGGAGGGTGCAAGATGTGATGAGCACTGGGTGACATACTCAACAAATGAATAATGGGACACTACATCAAAAACTAATTAGATACTATATGTTGGCTAAATGAACATGATAATAAAAACATAAGAATTAACAAAAATAAATCTTTTTTAAGGTCGTAATGGGGATTACATATAATATAGTGTAGATTTAAAATTAGAATTTGAATTCTAATTTGATTAGATTGATTATTAAAATTCTAGTTAGTTAACACATTGGGATAGGGTTCATCTCTTATGCATAACACCTAATGCCCATCACAAGTGCCCTCTTTAATTCCTGTCACTCATTAAGCCCAACCCCAATTCAACTCTCTCCATCAACCCTCAGTTTATTAACAATAGTTAAGAGACTTTTATGGTTTGCTTCCATCTCTCTCTTTTTCTTCCCTTCTCCTGTATTCATCTGTGCCATTTCTTAAATTGAATCATATCTACAAACTCTATTAGTATACATAATTTCTCCTCACTTTAGGTACTAATTTCCTCCTCACAAATTAATTCTTTATATTTCATGTATAGGCTAATAATATTCTCATACACATATCTTCTAATTTCTTTAAGAAATTTAAATTTTTACAAATCCATATTACAACATTATTTTATTTCAAGCTGAAATAAAGTGTCCCTTTGTCACTTCCTGTAAGACATACCTAGTAAAAAAACCTTCCCACGCTTTTATGTATGTCTTAGTTACTTTCTTTCTTTTTGGAAGGATAATTTTGCAGTTACAATATTTTCAGTTAACAGTTTTTACTCTGCTGTCATTTTGAATATATTTTTCACTGTGCTCAGCTCCCAATTCATACTGAGAACTCAGAAGATAGTCTTACTGATGTTCTCTTCTACATGAAAA